>JAQZBX010013655.1:0-39538 GCA_029593785.1 Cabassous unicinctus
GGGGACTCTATGGATTGAGCCACACCCGCTTCCTGCTGTGAGTTCTTGCTGCATCAGCCTACTGTGCCGCATGGGCCGGCTGGCCTGCCCTCACAAGGAGGCCCCGGGAAGCGAACCCAGGGCTTCCCATATGGTAAACAGGAGCTCTATCCATTGAGCCACACCCGCTTCCCAAGTGTATGTTTTTTTACTAAAAAAATAGAAGCAAATTTTTAAAAAAGTAAGCTTGATAAATTGAGAGGAATACAAATTATATTATTGTTTCAAAACAATATTTCCCTACATATGTGTATTGAACATCTGTAAAGGAAATATGGTGATAAACAAATAATTAAAATAAAAGAGGCAAAACCACATTTATTATTCATCAAAAAAGGTAAAGGTTAATGTGAAAATTCCTTTTTGTTTTTGGACACACAAATCTTAATCCACCGGCTTTAACTTATAAATCTTGGACAACAGTCCATTGCAGGCTCTGAAAAAGAAAATACATGGGCTTTGTTCTAAGGAACAGAGTATGCCCTATTTGCTTTTAATTGTGAAAATGCTTATGAGTGGGTTGAGGGTAATGAATTATTTAAAACTTTGTGAAGATATTTGTCTGTTCTCTTAATTAAATCTGAAAATGTTAGAGGCAATGCCTCCTGAGATTTTATCAGCCAAAGTATCAAATGTTAACATATATGTGTGATGGGGTGATATAATGGAAACAAAGAGAATATAAAGAATTCACAAAGGTATACCAATCATCTTCAAAGTTATAATTTTAAATTTACAACAGATGTCATTAAATTAAGATCCTATGTTTGCATAGAAGCAGACACACAGACTTCCTCCTCTGTCATCTCACTTAGGATAGTGATAATGGGGAGCTGTTGGGAATTGGGCATGATCATATGGAGTCAGGAAGGTTTGCTGACTCAACAGAAAGTGATGGTGGACTATACATCTTCATGAAATGAAATTCATAACTCCTTGTTTCTATTGGATGAATGACAGAGAGTGATCTTGCCTGGTGATGGACTGCAATTTAAATATCTTACCTGGCTTCACCCTGAAAGAGATCGGTGTAGGGGGAAGGAAACTCTGGTCAAGCATGTTCTCCATAGCTTAAGCAAGGACTGAAGATGCTGGAAGTTAGAACTTTCCTGCTGACTTTCTTGCAACGGGGCAAATCTTCCATTAGGGGACATGGCTACCACCACTTATTCTGACTGTAGTGGGTCATAGGTACTCAGAGGAGCACCACCTTTCAAAGAGAGCAAAAATACTAACAGGACATTCAGAGAAAAGGCTGGGACTCTAGGGAATGTTGCTGATGAATAATCAAAATATCCAGAGGGAAATGATGAATATTTTCAGCATTTGGAAATGGGCAAAAATACATTAGAAAAGTGAGTATTCAGAGGAGATAGATTGCAGTATATAAGACTCTGTGTGTTGACAAGTTTCTAAAATAAATGGACCTGGATTAGCTTCGAGTGCAGGTGGGAAGGGAGAGGGTGATTTTTGCACAGCAGGCAGTTCTCAGGAGGGCCTCCCACTTTTGTTCCTTTGTTGGGGTATGGAGAAGCATGGATATTTAAAGCAAAAGTGTCTTCAGGCCTCCTGCTAACACTCGAAACATGAATCACTAGGCTGCTTCCTCTTGGGTCCCCTTTTCTGTCACAACACAAGTCAGAAAATCCCCTTTGCTCAAACTTCAACATGTATGTAGAATCTGACATCCTAAGAACTCTTCCACTGCTAACAGTATTTAAACCCAAATCAGATGATTTGTCCCACAATTTAAAGCCAAACTTCTTCTAGTTGCCTAGAAAGATCCACATGCTCTGACCATCCCACTAGAACCTCTAAGTGAACCATTCAATGGAGACGTTATTGACATCCCTTTGCATTTGAAAGGAGTAGTAATTTGCATATTCACATATATATTATGAATTTTCTGGGGTATTTACTTCCCTCTAGTAGGCAGTCAGAAATGGGATAACTGGATTTAGAATTATATGTATTTTAATTGCTGAAACAAAGGAAAAAATGTTAAGATGAATTTATAAAAAAACAAAATAAAATGTGCCCATGTACCCTTTTCCCTATATGGTATAATAATTGATGATAAAGATTATTTTAAATAATTTTTATTAGAGAAGATGTACCTTTACATAAAAAGCAGGCAAAAATACAGAGTACATATATACAAGGCTCTGTTATTTACATTTTTCCATATTGTGATTAAGTTTGTAACAATTGATGAGTTATATTAGGGTTAATTGTGATGTACAGTCCTATGTTTGTGGGTTTGTTTGTTTTTTAATTCTTTTTCTGGTAACATATACAAAACTTAAAATTTTCCCTTTTAACCATTTTCAAATAAAGAATTGCATTTTTTAATGTGTTACCATCAGGACTATCAATTACCACTTTTATCCATTACCCCAAATAGACATTCCATTTAAATTAAACCTAAATTTCCATTCTACATCCACACCCTAGACTGGTAAACTATAATATCCTTTCTGACTTTATGAGTATGCTTATTCTCAATTTTTTTTTCACATAAGAGAGGTCAAACAATATGTTTACTTTTGTGTATGACTTATTTCACTCAACATGATGTCTTCAATGTTCATGATGTTGTTGCATGTATCAGACCACCATTCTTTTTCAGGGCTGAATAATATTCTTTTGGATGTATATGCCACATTTATACATACATTCTTTTGTTGATGGATGATTGGTCTGTTTTCAATTTTGGCTACAGTGAATTATGCCACTGTGATTACTGGGGTGCAAATATCTCTTCTAGTCCCTGCTTTCACTTCTTTGGTATATATCCCTATAAATGTGATTACTGGACATTATGACAATTCTATAGCTATGTTTCTAAGTAACTGCCAATTTTCCAGTGACTACATCATTTCACATTCCCACCAAAAATGAATGAGTGTTTGTATTTCTTAACATCCTCTCCAATACTTGTTGTTATTAATGTTTTAAATAAAAACCATTATAGTGAGTGAGTGTGTGAAATGCCATCTTATTGTGGTTTTATTTGCATTTCCTTATTTTCCTAGTTTTGTTGAGCATCTTTTCATGAACATTTGCTCTTTTTATACATAGTCTTTGGAGAAATGTCTATTCAAATGACTTGCTCATTTTTTTCATTGGACTATATTTTTGTGTTAAGATTGAGGTTTTCTTTATATATTATAGGTATTAAAACCATATCAGATATGTGAATCCCAAATATGTTTCTCTCATTCAGTAAGTGGTCTTTTTAATTTTCACAATAAAGTCCTTTAATGAAAAAAGTGTTTTTAAATTTGTAGTACCATTTATCCATTTTTTTTTTCTTTTGTTGCTTGTGCTTTTGTTAGAAAGTCAAAGAAACCATTGCCTAACAGTGCATTAAGGATGATTCTCTATATAGTCTTCTAGGAGTTTTCTTGTCCTTGTTCTTATATAAAATTCTTTGATCCTTTTACAGTTAATTTTTTATAGGTTGTGAGGTAGGGATCCTCCTATATTCTTTTGCATATGGATATTAAGTTTTCCCAGCACAATTTGTTGAAGATATTACTCTTTCCTAATTGAGTTGACTTTGAACCTTTGTCAAAAATTAACTGGAATCACTGCTTGGCCTTGTGGTTAAGGTCAAGTGTAGTATCTGTTCTTATCAATTTAATATCTGATATGTCCTCTATCTGAGGAAAATATATTAAATCGATTTTTGGATTAAGTAGATGGAATAGGGGCTTGCTCAATCCACTCTACACATGACCTGGTATTGCAGTACCTCTAGGAATAGTGCATCTATCTATCTATCTATCTATCTATATAAATTGGCCATTGGTTTGAGAGTCTATTTGTGAACTCTCATTTCTGTTACATTTATCTATATGTCTTAAATTTTGTTTGTACCATACTGTTTTGGTTATTGTTGCTTTGTAATATGTTTTAAAATAGAGATGTGTTAAGCTCCTATTAATTTTCCTCTTTTCAAGATAATTTTGGATATTTGGGATCCCTTATCCTTTCATACATTTTTGATGATTGCTTTCTCCATTTCTGTAAAAAAATACTGTTGGAAATTCGATTAGGACTGAATTGATTTTATAAATCACATTAGGCAAAACTGACAAGTGAAGAATATTTAGTCTTCTAATCCATGAACATAAAATATCCTTCCATTTATTTAGGTAATTTTTTATTCCTTTTAGCAGTGTTTTGTAATTTTCCATGTAAACATAAATGTATTTTTTTCTTAGTTTCCTCTTCAAATTGCTCATTACTGGTGTATAGAAATGCTACTGATTACATATATACATACATATTTATATATAGAGAGACAAGTTGTGACCTTACAAAACAATCATGCATAACATACAGAATTCCCATATGTCACCCCTCCACCAACAACTTGCATTGCTGTGGAATATTTATTACATATTATGAAGAAACATCATCAAAATATTACCTCTAACTATGGTCCATGCCTTACATTACTACATTTTTCCATACAACCTCCTATTATTAACACCATTTATTATAATTATTCATTTTTTATACTTCATGAGAGAATGCTTTCATGAAATGCTACTGATTTTTGCATGCAGATCTTCTACCACTTGGCTGAACTAGTTTATTAACTCTAATAACATTGCTATGGATTTCTCAAGATTTTCCTTATCTATAGGATCATGTTGTCTGCAAAAATTTCTTCTGTTCCAATTTGGAAGCCTTTTATTTCTTTTACTTGCCTAATTACTCTCACTAGAACTTCTAGTATAATATTGAATAACAATTGACTTCCTTGCCCTGTTTCTGATCATAGAGGGAAATATTTCATTCCTCAATCATTTTCCATGATGTTCTTTGCAGGTTTTTCATATTTGTCTTTTATCATTGTGAGAAAGATTCCTTCTATTCCTAGAAATCTTTTTTTTTTAAAAGAGGTTCCGTATTTTGTTGAATGTCTTTTATGCATCAGTTGAATGGATTATTTGTTTCCCCCCATCCTTCTATTTATCTGCTGCCTTACATTTTAGATATTCTTATGTTGAACCATCCTTGCATACCTGGGATAAAACCCACTTGATCATGATGTATAATTCTTTTAGTATGCTATTAGATTCAATTTACTATTATTTTGTTAAGGACTTTTGCATCTATATTTGTAAGGGATATTGGTCTAAAATTATCTTTTCTTATAGAATCATTATCTTTGTTTGGCATTAAGGACGCTGGTGGCCTCATAGAATTAGAAAGGGAGTGTTCACCCCTTATATTTTTTTTGAAAGATTTTGCACAGGAGTTTTGTTAAATATTCTTGAAAAGTTTGATAAAATTTACAAGAGAAGCCATCTGTTTTGGGATTTTCTTTCTTGGGAAGCTTTGTTAACTAGTTCAATATTTTTAACAGTTTTTGGTACATTCAGATAGTCCATTTGTACTTGAGGCAGTGTAGGAATTTTTAATTTCTAGGAATTTATCCATTTCATCTAGGTTATCTATTTTTTGCTCCTATTATAATCATAAAATCCTTATTGATTCTTTTGAGTAGATGGTAATGTCCCCTTTTCACTACTGATTTTAGTTATTTGTGTCCTTTCTCTTTTTTTCTTTGTTAGTCTAGTTAAACGTTTTTCAACATTATTGATCTTTCCAACGAAACAACTTTTCAGTTTGTTGAGTCTTTCTATTATTTCTTTTAATCTTTTTAATTAGAGAAGTTGTGAGTTTACAAAACAATCATGCACATCATACAGGATTCCCATACATTGCCCCACCACGTACACCTTGCATTGTTGAGTAACATTTATTACAAATGATAAAAGAACATTGTCAAAATATTGCTAACTATAGTCCATATCTTACATTTGGTGAATTTCCCCCACAAACCACCCTATTATAAACACCATGTGTTAATATTGAACATTTGTTATAGTTTATGAGAGAACATTCCCGTATTCGTGCTGTTAAACCCAGGCCATCATCTGCTACAGGATTCACTTTGTTATACAATCTGATGCCTTATATAATCCACCCAATGTCCACATTTGGTGGTTCTCAGTTTCATCAACAGATTTGTACTGTCATCATCACAGTCAATCTATTTTGGGGGTGTGTGTCTGTTTTTTATATTCTGCTTTATTTTTTATTTTTGTATTTTTAAAGAAGCTTTAGATTACAGAAATGTTAAATCAATAATAGGGGAGTTTCTAATCTACCCCACCACTCCCCCTACTACATATTCCCCCATTAACAACATCTTTCTTTAGTATGGTAATTTTTTTACAATTGATGGACACATATTGAAACATTGCTACTAACCATGGTCTATAGTTTACATTATAGTTTACACTTGGCAATGCAAATTACATAGGTTTTGAAAAAATGTATAATGGCTTGTATCCATCATTGAAATGTCATGCAGGACAATTATAATGCCCCCCAAATCCTCCATAGTACACCTAATCTTCCTTCTCCCTCCACTCAGAACCTCTGGTGGCCACTGGCTTTATATCAATGATACAATTTCTTCCATTGCAAGAATAATAAGTTTACTTTAGTCCATAGTTGTATTTCCCCTTATGTTTGTTCATTCCTTATTTTGGGGGATTTTGAGATGGTGTTGCCCACTCTGCTTATGATTGAGAGAGGGCTGGCTTAGATTACATGGAGAAGATAGATGAAACTGTCTTACTTGCAGTTGTGGATACTCTCTGTTTATTTGGCATGGGTATTGTACATCAACATCCTTTATTTTTTGGTTGTCCTTGGTGAGTCCAATAAACTGGGGACTAGATGTTCCAACATTGCTGATATTCAGGGCCCAAAAAAATATGAACATACCAAAGATTTAAGTCTCTGGGATATACATTTAATTACTATAGTTTTAATTATAGGTCCAAATAAAAGGTCCAGAAGAGCCATGTGTAGGAAAATTATAAATGAGTCTAACCTTGTTACATTGAGAAGCATATATTCCAAGGAAAGGCCCACTGACACTGAATACCTGAGATGGTCTTCCCTGCCTATAGTGTCTTTAAAGCCCTCAGGCACCCTGGTATTTGAGGCACTGTTTACTGTGGCAGTCAATGAGATCCTGCTGAGATTTGCATAAGTATAACTTCTGGGATGAACTCCTGACTTGCTTTGAAACGTTTTAACCATAAAAACTCATTTGTATTTAATATTTCCCCTTTTTGGTTAAGATCGTTTTCCAAATGCATTGCCAGTTGGTGCTTGTTAATAATCTTTTGGTGCCAGGGAAACTCATCCCTGGGAGTCATGTCCGATAGAGGGGAGAAAGTAGTATGTTTATATCCTGAGTTTGGCTTAAAATGAGGACACATTTGAGCAACAAGGAAGGTTTCAGGACCTAACTCTCAGGCAATATACAATATTAAACTAAGTTTCAATTTCACAACAAGTTTCATAAGTACAAACATCAATATCAAGGGCCTGGCATAATGAACTGTCATCCTTTGACAGGCATTGCCCTTATACTGAGGGGATTCTTGCTGCTTTATTAGAAAATGTAGCAGGACTTCCCAAGATGTTAATTCAATATTCTTTCAGTTGTTATGCAGGTCTCCACTCACTGAGACAGTGCCTCATGTCCATTTGAACATATTTATATGACATAGAGGCATGCCCTGCTCTCCCCTGCCACAGTTTTGAGCTTTCCATTATCCAAAACCTTCCCCAAAATATGCCAAAAGTAAATAAATAAAAATAATAATAAAATAATATAATAATAAATAACAAGTAAAATAAAAAAATAAAAAATAAATAAAATATTGTTTTCAGTGTCTCTTTAATCCATGTAAGATATGTTATCTTTTATGTACAGTGACAATTTCTTCCATATGCTCCCCCAGTGTCTTAATTTTTTGTTCTATGTTCAAATAACCTCTAAGTTATAGAAAAGTCACATAAATAATATAGGAGATTCCCCTATACTCAACCCGTTCCCCCTCTCCCACTTTCCCTTATTAATAACATTTTACCTGTGCATGTTAGATTTGTTACTATTGATGTACAAATATTGAAGTATTGTTATTAAACCATGGTCAACAGTTTACATTATGGTTTACATTGTGGTTTACATTTTGCACCATATAATTTTATAGGTTTTGACAAAATTTAAAATAGCCTGTATCTGTCATTGCAAGATCATGCAGAACAATTCTAATGCCCTAAAAATGCCCTATGTTCCATCTATTCTATTTTTTCCTTCCCCTCTCCTCAAAACTTATGGTCACCAGTAAGTTTCATTTTTTGAAAACTAAGATTCATAGTTGCATGCATTACTACTGAGGGATTGACATATTGGTCTGTTTCTTTTTATTAGACATTAGAGACTCTTGCTCCTGTAATTGAGAACATACTGTCTCCCCAGGATGGTAGTTTAATATTTTCTTGTTTATTCGGTGGGACTCCACCCACTGAGATAACACACAATGAAAATATGACACATAAACGCATGCTTCAAGTGTGCCTTATCCTGTATATTCCCCCACCCCTGATGTCCTGCATCAGTAACCCACACTGCAATATTTGACAAAAGAACATTCCCACCATTGTAGTTTTTACCACAGAACTGCATATCCCCAGAGTTCACCTGTTCCTTCTTCCAGACTTCCTCCAGTTCCATGAATAGTCCAAACCAAATCCCAACCTTTTCCACCTCACATTCCAGCATCATCAAAGACAATCACATCCCTGTACCCCTATCACCCTCCTCCACTGCCCAACAGCCCCCTTCGATCATATTAAAGATTTTGTACATATTGAGGTTCAGCCGACCCCCCTCTACTGCCTTTCTATCTCCTGATAAAGTATATTCCAGACTCTAGCTCTGTGAGTCCACTCAATTTGCTTAAGTCTTATCAGTGAGGTTATGTAATATTTCTACTTCAGTGTCAAGTCTTAGAACAATTTCATTACTCCAGTAGGAAAAACCCCATACACCCTTATACCTACTTATTGTTGATCCTTAGAATTGATATTGTATCTTTGTCATTGCTACAAAATATTACAATATTACTGTTAACTACTGTCAGTAAGCTACATTTGTTATATTCTCCCATGTAACATTATATTCTTAACACTTTGTAATAGAACATTTTTGTATTTATATTATTAATCACAATCCTCATTGACCATCAAAACCACTGTTATACAGTCCCTAGTTCATCCTCTAGCTTCCTTTCCAATGACATTTATATCCCTAGATTACCCCCATTTTAGCCACAATCACATATATAACAAGCAGTTTTAGCATCTATTATAATGTGCTACCATCAACACTATTTATTTCCACACTTTTAAAATAAACCATTTCCACACATTTACAGTCAACCTTATTAAAAATTCTACATACATTAAGCATCAGCTCTCTTTTATTTTTGATTCTGTATTTATGTATCTCCACTTTAATCTTTGTTATATCTTTCCATCTCCTTGCTTTGTGTTTAGTTTGCTCTTCATTTTCTAGATTCTAGGTCTTTGATTACAGTTCTTTCTCCTTTTTAATTTAAGCATTTAGAGGCTTAAATTTCCATCTCAGTCTACCTGGGTACATCCTCTAATCTTTGTTTTTGATTTGTTTTCATTTTTTTCATTTTCGTTCACTCAGATATTTCCCAATATTCTTTGTAGTATATCTTCTAACCCATTGGTTCTTTAAGAATGCTGTTTAATTTCCACATATTTGTGAACTTCCCCAAACATGTAAAATAGGCATCTTTGTGAATGATAAAGGATTTTCAATAAAATTTTCATGGGAAATTTTAAAAATGTCATTAAGCTTTTGAAACTTTAAAGCTATTATATATGTATATATTTAATATTCAATATGGGCTTTAACATGGATTCCTTTAGAGATTTTTTTAAATTCGTGTATCTTTTGTTATTTTTAACTATTTTTACTCTTTTCTAGAAGACATTGCTTCATCCTCCAATATCAGCATGATTTTTTCACATCTTTAACTCCTAAGAATTTGTTTAATGACTGTTCAGTTAACATAGAAAATTTCATTGAATTTCACTCCTCATTTACTTGCTAATGGAGTAAAAATTTGAAAACTATATTTTTATTTTCATTTTTAATTCTATTCAATGAAATTAATGTGTTTTCACATGAATTTTCCCAGCAGATTTTGAGTCCTTAAAAAGAAGACTTGCATATCTATTAATATCTCCTTGGCACAAACATTATTGTTGTCACATAGGTTTTCATAGTTGTTTTTAAAATATATGTGATATCTATGTATAAATTCATTTATCTTGCTAGTATGCTATAATTTCAAAAAGATCCAGCTGAGGTATTTAATTTTATCAATTTCTGTTTCAAACTTTTAAAAAATTTTACCCTACACCCTTTTTCTCCATTTAAATACTTTCAGATACCCCAATTGTATGTATTAACATTGCAATGAATATAAAATTATTTGCACACATGATGGTTTATGCATTATTAAACACTTAATAAATTCCAGCTACTTCTTAAAGCAGATTATCTAAACCAAATTATAAATTAACTTATGCTTAGTTAGTTAAATTATATTTTAATGGTTTCACCACAGGTATGTGGTTGAGCTTACTTTTTTTTTTCCTTATGTTCTTGATAGATTACTATCTCCAGTTAGAATCATAGTAACCAGTAGAGCTCTATAGAAGAAAATATGACTTTTTGCTTACAAGAAAATATACAATAACTGTGGTGAATTTGTACTGTGATTTTAGTGCCTAGTACTAGGGAATGCATCAGGCACATGGCCTCTTCTCCATTAGGACTGAAGGATTGAGTGGATTAATATTTTCTTAATAACATTTCACTAATTATAAGCACTATTTTTTACCTTTGAGAGTTTGGAGTCATTTTTTGGTAAGAACAGACCAATTGTGGCAGTCCATTTCCTTTTATAAAAGAGTACAAGGATTTCTGAATTATAATTTCAAAATATAGATGAAGCAAGTCAATTACAACTGCAGTGGCAGCATTTCCCTTTGGAATATCTATGAGTTCAAGCCTTTGGGGAGATGAGCAACAGAGATAAAACAACCACAATCCTTGTTCTCTTACCAACATCTCTGTTTGCTAAAGTCAGGAGAGCAAGAAGCAAAGTTCTTCTTTATGGGAGAAATTTCTTAATATTTGAAAGTAGGTTTAACTTAGCTTATCTGGAATAATGTTCAATAAGTATTTCACCAGCAGCAACTTCAGAAGTCTGTTGACTGCTTGCATATGACAGATATATTAGTGAGTATAAATTTGTATTTATTCTGTTTTTTGTTTAAAATTCAAGAAAAAAAGAAAATGGTTGTGAGAAAACCAAATATCTAAATCCTTTAATAACAAAATTTCTAGAGTGACTACATGTCTATTTTAGGATCAGATGTGTCTCTTCAGTATACGTTACATAGACACAAAATATTAATTTTGGACAAATTTGCTGAAATTTGAGACCACAGATGTCTTATTTTAGGAGGGTGAGTGTTGCAGAATTTTGTTCATGAATCCATGTGATTGAAACAGTTATTTACATAATACATAACTATTTTAATGTATAACTGGGAGCTGAGAACACTGTAAGCAAAGAAAAAAGTTGAAAATATTAGATAAAGGTTATTTTAGTTATCATAATTTATTAAACGGTTGAAGAAAAATGAATAATTTAAAATTGAAGGCTAATTTGATAAAACATTAATATTAAAAATAGTGAACATTAATTTTATTTTAGAATATAAGATCATTATTATTGATTCATAAGAATCATTAGGTTGTGGTCAGTTATAGTTTTTTCTTCATAAGGAGAATAATTTGGTCATGCTAAAGAACTCTTATGTTTAGAGCATGTTCTGAAGAAATATATGGCATAACACTCTAAAAATCAGCAATAAATCTACACTATGCTGGTCAATTTGGTAACAATTAAAAGGACATAGTTTAGAAAAGAATGGATTTGAGGTGTTTTCTTCCAAAAATTTATAAGAGCAAATCAATTGCTTTCCCCCAAATACCCAGTCACAATAGTTTATATGTTTATTTACTTTTCACCGTACTGTGCTATTCAAAGAGAAAATACAGGAAAATCATAACTTTATTTTTTTGGTGAAAGGAGACTTTATTTACATCTTAATATTTTATGTCTTTAAAAAGAAAAGAAAGCAAATACAACAAAATGTTAACAGTTATTACTTCTGAATGGTGAAAATATTATATTTCTTATTGTTTGTATTTTTCTGTTATTTTTTTCAAGTTTTCACTCACTTCCTCTGGTGCTCAATCATATGCTCTTTTCCAAGACTGGCAGGAAATACTGGCAGTGATAGACACTTTGAGAAACAGTATAATACTGGACTTTATACATGATTTAAATGATGTTCAAAATAAATGTTGGTCATATGTGATTTTAACCTTAACTGACAGCTTTAGTATTAAACCTTCCTTTAAGACTAGACTCACAACATTCATTAACATGATAACTTAAAAGCAAACGACATGTAAAACACTTTCTTCCTTTATCTATAAGGATTTTTGAAGGACCAGTCTTTTTTGGGCAATCGAGTAAATCATTTCTACATGGTTTTCCCTTAGTATTTCATGTGACTATGATTCCACTCGAACTTTATAACCTGCTATAACAGAAATGTTTTTTAACTGCAAATCAACATTAGCAGAGGACCGAAATAAACAAAGCCAAAGACACTCCCTCAGAGGCTCGAAATTGTTAGATTTTGATGTCGAATTAAACTGAGTGGGTTTCCGTCATTCTGTTTAGATGCTCCTGTAGGTTCATACAAACACAGTGAATTGTTAGTTTAACTTCTTTTCCTCCCTCCAAGTTTATGATAAAGAGGCCAATTCCCGTGTTGGGACTGACTGACTGACGGCAATCTCAGATATGCTCAGTGGTGCTGCTAAGGAACACTTAAGGTCAGTCAGAAAATAACCAAACAGTCTTCTCATATAAGCTCCATGACTCACAACTAAATCACTGGCTTCTAATCCTGGAGGACCACCATTGGAATTAAATTCAGATCCAAGGTTTTTTACTGAAGGAAACATTTCTGCTAAAGAAGTTTCCCGAGAATTGCTTGGTTCGCCTTGTGAGATCTGTTCTTTTTGACACGCTTCTTTCAGGATCAGATGGCAAAGAGATTCAAATAAGTCTTTTCCACGCATTTTGATCTGGTCCAGCGTCTGTCCTCCACATGGCGTGAAGGTAGGGCACTCATCGCCAGCCATTTCCACCAAGGCCCTTAGCTAACTCTGCGCCTTGCCTTCTGCAACCCCATATTTCCTTTCTCGAAGTCTGAAATTATACTTGACTGTCATTATATTGTAAATTTTTTTCTCCAAAATCCCATGCATAGTCTGGTTGTTCTTCTTGAGATCACTGGAGAAAACGTGAGTGAACCTGACATTTTTAGAAATATGCCAACGGCGGCCACTTGTTTTAAGTCCATTTTCTGAACAAGTTTTGTATACTCCTTGTCCTTGAAGTATTTTTTCCTGGTTAAATCTTGTTTCTCCATGCCAGATAACAGTCGAAGTGAAGTGAGTCATCTTCATTGGATGTGGGGGTACTTAATACCGGATATTAGGGAAAGAATGCATGCTGTAAGGCGAATAGGTAAGAATGTTAGAGCAAATCTTTGGGAACACACATCTTGAGATTCGAAGACTTAAACAGAGTTATGCGTAATTTTTTTCAATAAAGAAATTAACAAAGACTTTTGTCAAACGTTTACTACTGCTTACTCCATATGCTGAATGAGGAGAGGTCAACTAGTTTCAGTGTTTGAGACTGAATTTGCCCACCTTAAATTTGTAAATAGATGCTCATTCTTCATAATTTTGCCATCAGTTGAATTAATCCATTATTAAGTGGATAGAGAAATATGGACAATTGAGGAGACAACTCACAATTATCAGATATTGAAAGAAATATATCCTCTATAGTATTAGAAAATTATAATGCCACTATAATCATAAATAAATATGATTTTCCAATATTTCCATTACTTTACATCCAAAAAAAAAGGCAAATTTTAAATCAAATAGAGAAGTATATGAAACTATTTAATACAAATTTGTGAAAGTTTCAGAATATCCAAGTAAAATGGCCATCAGAGAGTGAGAAACCAGGGTTAGAATTTGCAAAACAGTGAAAAGAAATAAAGATACATTTGTAGATAAAATTTATCCTTTCCAATCATTTCGTGATGTTTCACAGTGTTATGCTAAACTTAAAATGGATTATAGATGTATATGTATTTTTTAACTGTATGAAATTATCCTATAAGTGTGAACACTAGTGAAATGCGTAGAAATGAGAATGTAAAGAGAGTGAACTGAGAAACATACTGAATTGGAAGAAACATTAAGAATATGATATTTAATCGATTTCAAACAATAATCTAAAAATCTCAAAATATACTAAAGAAGCTTAAATAGCATAGGAAGAAAGGAAATTTAAGGAAAGTAGGGAGAAAAATGTCAAATATTTTATCAGGTATATTTATAAGACAAAGAAAATAAAAGGGAATTATAAGTCAAATGAATTAATTGACAAAGAAATATTGCAAAGCATAATGGAAGCAGGCTGTGGCATGCACATCAGAGAGAGCTCATATATTTTCCTTCATATTCTCTCATACATAAATTAAGATCCTTTTCTCTGATGCACAGGGTACTTTATCCAGCCAATTTTGTGATAGTAGCAGGATAAACAATGGGTTTATGTGCTTGAATCACATAATCAACATACCTAGATGCTTATAAATAGAAACAGAAAATTTTATAAAACAGAGCACTTATGGAACAAAAGAGTAATAAACTTTATTTTATAGTTGAAGCAAATCTACTCTTAAAGCTCTAATTTTGTGACACCCACAACACAAACACACATAGATATTGACATCACATATTGATTAGTTCCTGCTGAGCATTACATAGGGACCCTTGGTATTCTTGATCCCTTAAATAATAGTGTACTTTTCTTTTATATGGCAGTATGTCATAAAAGAATAAACAGTATCTCAATGGTGACAAAATTACTTCTTCTGGGTTTTGCTGGCCCATGAAATATTCAGTTACTACAAGCTGTAATTTTTGTTGTAATTTCTCTATCTGTTTTGATGGGAAATATCCTCATCATCACCATAACGCCTTGGACCCATGCCTCCACACACCCATGCACTTCTTTTTAAAGAATCTATCTGTCATTGATATTTGCCCCATTTCTGCCATTGTTCCCTAAACTGTTGTTGATTCCTTGACACAGTGTAATTCCTACTCATACCTTGGATGTATTGTCCAGATTTTTCTCATGCTCTTTTCAGTGGCTGCATGAGCTGTTTCTCCTCATGGCGATGTACATCGACTGCTGTGCTGCCATTTGCCATCCCCTCACTATGACGCCATCATGAACAGGGGCACATGTGTGCAGATGGCTGCGAGTCTTGGTTCTGTGGCAGCTTGATATCACTTATACACACAGCAAACACCTTTACTTTATCTTACTGTTGACTCAATGAAATACAGCATTTCTTCTGTGATATTCCCCAGTAGTTATTTTATGTTCAGAGCATATAACTACAGAGACCGGGCTTATTCTCCCTAGTACACTACTGGCTTTGTGCTGCTTTATATGCATTATTATTTCATATATCTCTATATCTCTACTATCAGAAAGATTCCCTCCACACAAGGGCAGTCAAAAGCATATTTCTCTTTCCTCCTCCACCTGATAATTTTTACATTTTTCCTCTCAACTGCTTTCATTACTTACCTAAATCCCCTTTTAGGGTCTAAGTCATTTAATGATCTCATTCTATCTGCTTTCTGTATTTCAGTGCCCCCTTTCCTTAACCCCATGATATACAGCTTGGAAGCAAGGCCATGGAGACAGGTTTGGAGAAGTTAATCACTAAAAAGCTCTTGACAAAAGAAAATATTTTTATCTTTCTTCAGGAATAGAGGCATTCATGTCAACAATTATTTAGCTACTGTACAGTGTCGATCTAAGCTCATCTCTTACAACTCTGTGATTATATCTAATATTATCTAGAACTATGGTGCTGATATTTGGCCAAATTGTACTATGATATACTAAATAGTTACTCATCAAGTATCGATTACAGTTTCTAGGTGATGCTTATGTATGTATATATGTATATATTTGTACATATCTGTAATAGCTATAGAAATGTCCACATTGATGTTTTTCACCTTGTTTCTGTTAAGCCATATTGGTTTCTATTTATTAAGCTTGCTCACAATTCATAGGTTTGATTCTATACCAAGAGAGGCATAAAAGCCTCCTCTTCATATGAGACTTTGGTTTCCCTGAGAATAAATATTTCCCAGGCATCTAGGTTTGTGTTCCTGAAAGGAAGTAGGTGCTGTGGGCCTGAGAATGGAAACAGGAAGTTGTGGTTGAAAGCTCAAAACCTCCTTAATATTGCATTAAAATTTTTTGAACATGCAGCACTATAATATTTAGTATAATAAATGTTTTCTTTGATAACCTAGTTTACTTTCCTTTTTTTTGGCTTAAAAATGGCAATTTATTGTCTCACAGCTTATTTTAATATTATTTTATTTTTAAGGAAGCTATGGATTCCATAAATATAACATCAAACATTTAGGAGATTCCCATATAACCCACTTCTCCCCATACCACACATTCCCACATTAACAACATCTTTCAGTGTGGTACATTTGTTACAATTGAGGAAAACATATTGAAGCATTGCTACTAACCATGTACTATAGTTTACATTATAGTTTACACTTTGCACTGCCCACGGTTTTTCAATTTTCACAAAATGTAAATGTTCTGTATCCATGAGTGCAATGTCATGCAGGACAATTCCATTGTCCCCAAAATGTCCCATGTTACACTAGTTCTTCCCTATCCCTCCCCTAAGAACCTCTAGTGACCAAAGCCTTTATTGCAATGATACAAGTTCCTCCATTGCTAGACTATTAATGTCTACTTTATTCAATAGAGGCATTCCCCCTTTGTATCTGTTCATTCCTCTATCTTGAGGATTTGGGGAAGGTGATGCCTACTCTGTTCCTGATTGAGAGGGAGCTTAGACCCCATGAGGCAGATGATTTGAACTGTCCTGCATGCAGTTGTAGATACTTTCTATTGGGGGAATGGGCATAGTCCATCATCATTCTTTTGTTAGTTGTCCTGGGACAGTCCAATGAACTGGAGAGTAGATTGTGCAACTTTGCTGAGATTCAGGACTCAATTGCATATGAACAAACTAAAGATTTAAGTCCTGGGACTTATATTTAATGGACATAACACTAATAGTATTTTCAAATAATAGGGGCAGAAGAGCCCTGTGTAGGGAAATTAGAAATGAGTCTAAGTTTGTTATATTAGGGAACATATATTTCAAAGTAAGGTCCACTGACAGGGTGCCAAATTCCTCAGATTGTCTACACTGCCTGTAGTATCTAGATGCCTCTAGAGCCCTTAGGAGACCTGCTGTTTGAAGCACTGTGTCCTGTTGCAATCAATGAGCTCCTTCTGAGACATGCCATAAATGGAACTACTGGAATGAACTTCTGACACACTCAGAAGTTGTAAATTTACAAAACAATCAAGCACATATGCAGAATTCCCAAACAATACCCATCTATCAACACACCACACCATGGTGGAATATTTGATACAAATTATGAGATAATATCATCCAATTATTACCAGGTCCATGGTGTATATTTGGCATACATTTTCCATACTCCCCCATTACCAACACAGAACGTCTTTGGCATAGATGCAAGAATATTACATTATTAATGTTAACTGCAGTCCATAGGTCACTCCAGTTGTATATTTCCCATGCTTCTCCACATTCCTACCACTATAGTGGTAGTGATGTACATGTGATCTAGCTCACAAAGAACACTCTTGCATCTGTACCATCAACCACAGTTATCATCCAACTCTGGGTTTACCATGCTATTCAGTCCCTAGATTATTCTTTAGTTTTCTGTCAATTGACAATTACATCCCTAGACTAACTTTTTCAGCCACATCTCCATTTATAAACCAGCTGTTACTCACTATAATGGGTTCTCATCAATTCTGTACATTTCCACACTTTTACAGTAAAGCTAAATAAAACTTCTACATACATTAAATAGCAGTAGTCCAGCTCAGTCTTCCTCTTATCTCCTTTAAGAATCCACTGCCTACCACCAGGTCTTGAAGATATTTTCCTACATTTTCTTCTAGAAGCTTTATGGTTCTTGCTTTTATATTTAGGTTTTTTATTCATTTTGAGTTAATTTTTGTATAACTTTTGAGACAGGGGGTCCTCTTTCATTCTTTTGCTATGGATATCCAGTTTTCTCAGCACCATTTGTTGAATGGACTCTTCTGCCCAAGCTGAGTGGGTTTAACAAGCTAGTCAAAAATCATTTGACTGTAGATGTGAGGGTTTGTTTCTGAACCATCACTTCAGGTCCATTGGTCCATGTGTCTGTCTTTATGCCAGTGCATACTGTTTCTACCACTGTAGCTAGGTAATGTGAAACAAAGTCCATAAATGAGAGCCCTCCAACCTCCCTTTTCTTTTTTAATATGTTTCTGGCTATACAGGACCCCTTACCCTTCCAAATAAATTTGATAATGATGTTTTCCATTTATTTCAAAAACACTGGTTAAATTTTTATCAGGATTGCATTGAATCTGCATAACAATTTGAGTAGAATTGACATCTTAATGATATTTAGTCTTCCAATCCATGAGCATGGAATGTTCTTCCAATTATTTAGGTCTTTTTTATTTATTTCTTTTAACAATGAGCTGTAGTTTTCTGAATGCAAGTTTTTATATAGCTGGTTAAGTTTATTCCTGAATATTTGGGTTTTATCTGTCACATTTTATTTTCACCACTTTTTGGACACTTTTAGTTACTTTTATTGATATAATCTTCATTTCTAGACACGGTTCCAGGCCTATTTCTCCTGCCTTTTATTTCAGTCTGTGGCACACCCTTCAGTATTTCCTGCAAAGCAGGTCTCTTGGTTACAAACTCTCCGTTTCTGTTTATCTGTGACTATTCTAAACTTGCCTTCATTTTTGAAAAACATTCTTGCCCGATATAAGATTCTTGGCTGGAAGTTTTTCTCTTGCAGTATTTTAAATATATCATACCACTGTCTACTTGCCTCCATGGTTTCTGGTGAGAAACCAGGACTTAATCTTATTGGGTATCTCTCATATGTTATGCATTGCTTTTCTCTTGCGGCTATCAGAATTCTCTCTTTGTCTTTGGCATTTGCCATTTTGATTAGTATGTGTCTCAGAGTTGGTCTATTTGGATTTTTTCAGATGGGAGTACATCATGCTTTTGGGACATGCATATCTATGTCCTTCAATAGGGTTGGGAAATTTTCCACCATTATTTCTTCAAATATTCCTTCTGCCCCTTTTCCCTTCTCTTCTCCTTCAGGGACACCCATGACATGCACATTTGCACATTTCTTGCTGTCAGGTTCCCTGATACCTGGTTAAAGTTTTTCCAGTCTTCTCTGCATCTGTTATTTTGTATGTTCACTTTCAGAGGCCATTTCTTCAAGCTCACCAATCCTTTCATCTGCCTCTTCAAATCTGCTATTATATGATTCCAGTGTACTTTTAATTTCATTTATTGAAACTTTCATTCCCATAAGATCTGCTCTTTTTATGTGTATGCTTTCAAATTATTCTTTGTACTCATCCAATATCTCCTTAATATCCTTAATTTCTTTAGCCATCTCATTTAATCTATTAAGTAAATTTGTTTGAACATCTATGATTAGTTGTTTCAACTCATTTATGTCATTTGGAGGCTTATCTTGTTCCTTTAACTGGGACAAATCTTCCTGTTTCATTGTGTGGATTGAAATTTTTTGTCGGTGTCTTAGCATTTGGCTTACTAGAGTATTTATTCTGGGTACAATTTTCCCTTTAGGGCTTCCTGCCCTTTCTCCCTTGTTGCTTGTGTAGTAGGAGACAAAGAAGTCATTTGTTCTATAAGCTGTGGAGGCTTAAGCTGCCTTTATTTCCCCAAAGACCAATGAAGCTTCTCCCAACTTTCTCCTTTTCCAGGGGTAGGGATAGAACCACAGCTATGTGGCATATTCCCACTCATGAAGGCCTAGACTGTAGTTTCTCAGAGAAACTGATGAAGCTTCATTCCCATTTCTCCCTTTCCTTGGGCAGGGATGGAGCTGCAGGTGTGGGCAGCAGTCTATGCAGTGAAGGTCCAAGATGGCTGCAGTTGCCGCCATAGACTTCTGATTATTCAGTCTGTACCAAACAAATGTACCTGCAGTTAACTGGATAAGCTACTGCAGGGCCCACCAGCTTCCTCCCTGCTAGAGGTGGGGCTGTAGCTTAGGGAAGGGCTGCAGGCCATTCTGGGTGAAAGAAACTGATCTCTATCATCACTGTGATTTTCAGTCTGTCCAGCTTCCCCTCATGCTGGGGTGGAGTCAAAATGGCAGCTACCAGCCTCTTTCTGACTTGGACAGGTTCAAACTTTAGCTGTTCTTAGGGTTATACTTTAGCCAGTTGAAGTTATTAATCGGTAGCTGAAGTTGGTGCCCAACCATCTCTTCCTCCGCTTTTTTGGGGAAATGGAGTTTCCAATTGCTGCCACAGAATAGCTCGTGGAGTGGCTTGCGCTGCCAAAGTAGGATGATCACAGGCCTCTGCGGCATGGCCTGCAGTTTCCCAGATGGCCTAGTGCAGCTCCCCACACCTTCCTCCCTGCCTGAGGTGGATCTGGGATTTAGGCTACAGCTGCAATCTGATCTAGATGGAAAGAAGCCAGTCTCTATCAGCAGATTTTCAGTCAGCCCCACTTCCCCTTGTGTCAGGCAGGGAATTAAGATGGTGCCTACTGGCCTCTTTCTGACTTGGACAGGTTCAAACTTTAGCTGTTCTTAGGATTATACTTTAGCCCACCGAATTTACTAATCAGTAGCTGAAGTTGGTGCCCATCCGTCTCTTCTCCACCCCCCCCCATTTTTGGGAAGTGGAGCTTCCAATTCCAGCCATGGAACAGGTCCCGAGGTGGTTTGTGCCTCCAGTGAAGTATAGGGACCAGCCTCCGAGGTGTGGAGTTCACTACTTATGAATCTTCTCTGCAGATGGGCAGTCTCCTCCTTCCATTCTTTCAAGGATGTTTCAGCATGCACTTCCAGTTTCCTGGAGGCCCCAGTCAAGTGCTTTAGATAGCTCTGGGTAATTTTTAGAGAAAAGGGGGCACTCACTGGGACACAGAGACTGATGATTGCAAGCAGAAAATCTATTGGGAAGCTCTCCCAAAAGAGGGGGTCTGAAGAATAGACTTCAGCCTGCTTCTGGAAAGGAGGGATTTGAATTTATACAGTACACACTTAGCAGGGGAAATGATAGTCAGTGGGAGGGGGTTGAGTGTTTGAGTAAGGTGCAGGGGCCAATAAGAAGTCTTAGAGGTGAAAAATTCCCCTTGCATGGCTAAAGGGTAGCGGCTTAGGGAATTATGTTTTCTTTGAATTCTGGAGGAGCAGTTGGTGCTTTGATCTGGAAAGAGTCAAAGTCTCTATCTCACTTTACTCCCATTTCCATGTAGTATCTTTGTTCAACCTTTGGGGAAGTTCTGTCCTTTTAGACATATAGGCTTAATGGGGGGCTTGTCCTTCGTCAATGCATGTCAGGGGGAATTGAGTCACAGCTTGTTAATTATTGCAAACCTAATGAGGAAGAACCTCTAACAGTGATTACTAGCTGCCCTGTAGCAAGAGCTGATTCTAGGAGCTCCTTACTCTGCCACCATCTTACTGGTTGTCCCTGTTGGGAGGTTTTTGGTGACCGATTCAATGTTTTTAGTGGTAATCACCTGTTGAGGTATTATATTTCTTCTAGAGTGAGTGTAGGTTGTTCCCATGTTTCTAGGAATTTGTCCATTTCATCTAGTTTTTCCAATTTTCTGTCATGCAGTTGTTCATAGTATCCTATTATAATCTACCTTTATTTCTGTGGGCTCAGAAAGGATGATACTCCCGTTCTGATTTTAATTAATTGCATCTTCTCTATTTTTCTTTGATGGTCTCACAAAGGGTGTGTCAATTTTATTTATCTTCTCAAAAACTTTTGTTTTAGTTGATTCTCTATGTATTTTTTATTTTTAATTTCATTCATCTCCTCTATAACCTTTATTTCTTTCATGCTGCTTTCTTTGGGATTAATTTGTTGCTTTTTTTCTATTTCATCCAGATGAGCTGTTAGGTCTTGGATTTTGGCACTTTCTTCTTTCTTTCATATAACAAACTTTAGTTTAAGATAAGTTTCAGATTACAAAAAACTTGCATAGAAAGTATAGGAGATTCCCATATACCCCACTGCCTCCCACTCTCACATTTTCCTCTATTAATAACAACTCACATTAGTGTGGTACATGTGTTACCAATGATTAACAAATATTGAAACATTGCTACTAACCAAGGTACATAGTTTACATTATGGTTTACACTACACTTTATTATATTTTATGAACTTTCTCAATTTCTGTTTAACTTTGCATATTTTATTTTTCCTGGATAAAGAATTCTTGGCTGTCAGTCTTTCCATTTCAATATCTTAAATGTATCATACCACTGCCTTCTTGCCTCCAAGGTTTCTGGTGAAAAATCAGTCCTTAGACTTATTGAACATCCATTGTATGTGATGAATCACTTTTCTCTTGCTGTTTTCAAAATTCTCTATCTTTGGCATTTAAAATTTTGATTAATATGTGTCTCTAGGGTCGGTCTTTTTGGATTTATTCTGTTTTGAATATATTGTACTTCTTGAACAAGTATATTTATGTCTTTCATAAAGGTTGGGAAATCAGCCATTATTTCCTCAAATAGTCTTTCTGTCCCTTTCCCTTCTCTTCTTCTGGGACAGCCATATTTGTGAGTTTTGTGCTGTCATTCAGTTCCCTGAGACCCTTCTCATTATTTTCCTTTCTTCTCTACCTCTTCTTCTGTCTGTTAGGTTTTGAACTTTGTGTCTCCTTATATGCTGATTCTTATGTTCCTTCAAACCTGCTCTTGTATTCATCTAGTGTACTTTTAATCTCATCTTTTGGAAATTTCCATCCTGTAAGTTCTTTTATTTTTCTTTGCATGCTTTCAAATTCTTCCTTATGATCACCCATTGTCTTCTTAATACCCATTATCTCTTTAGCCATATTTTCTTTCACCTCCATGGATTGATTTAGATTTCTTTGAAAATCTTGATTAGACACTTCCAAATTCTGTGTCTCTTCCAAAATTTTTGTTTTGCCCTTAGACAGAATCATATCTTCCTCTTTTTTCATATAGCATGTAATTATTTTTGCTAATGTCTAGGTTTTTAATTATCTTATTCAGTTTATTTTGATGGTCAATTTCTCTTTCTTGCCTAAAGTTTTATTGTTAAACAAGTTTGTATTAAAGCTCTTATTTGACTCTTACTTCACCTTAATCAAGATCTTTAGAAGTTTCTGTATTCACAAAAACAGAGTTAGGGACCCACAAATGATGTGCAGGCCATTTCTAAAAGGCCCTGAAGAGATGGTCAGGAAAGATGGCAAAAGCTTTTTTTTTTTTTTTAACTCCCTAAACTTCACTTGCTGGTTATATTCAGCAGATGGCGAGCTTTGCAAAACTTTCCCTGAAGCCCTAAGGAATGAAACTTTTCATCCTCCATAAGGCAGTGTTGAAATAATGGTTATGAGGGTCCCTGTTCTTGCCAAGCTAAAATTGTAATTCATTACCAGAATCCAGTAGTCCAAACTCAATGATAAGAAGCTGTGCTCAGCATACCCAGTTCCAAGAGAGGATGGTCTCCATTCCCTTCTCCATCTGGGACAGCCAGCCATAGTGTATAACTGACACAAGCCTAAAGGGTAGTGAATATGTGCTGGCTGAAGGAAGGATTCACTCAAGGCTCTTATTTCAGCTTATCAGTTTCCACATTTTGCTCTTTCCTGGATGCTGTACAGTGCTCCCCTGTCCTCCAATGTCCCAGAATCATTGATTTAGACAATTTCTACATGTCCATTATTTTTGTAGGAAGATTGTGTCCAATAGGCCCATACTTTGCCATCTTCCCCAGTTCTACTCTTCCTATATTCTTGTGATTCAATATTTGTAAAGGAGGAACAATTTAGGTATGAAAATATCACAAGAAGATGGTACATACTGATAATATTTTTTACTTATTTTAAAGAACAGATATCTAATGTTTCCTCTCAATACAAGCTAATTTACCCTGATATGCCTGGTGCTGAGTAAAAGGGGAAATGATAATTTGAATTAAGGTTGAGAGCAATCAGAGGAAGATGAATTTCATAAGGTTAATGAAGCTCATGGTAAGGTTTGAATTCCAACTGTACTAGAACTAAATGCACTCTGTTCTGATCTTCAAAATTTTCAATGGTCTTAATATAGAAATAAAAAGGTATTTATTTCACTGAGGCAGGGGTTATGATTTAGAGTAGGAAAAAACATGAGATTTGAAGAATAAGGAAAATTGTCTACACTGGAAGTGAAGTGAAGCCAGATGATCTGATGGATTTTGAGCCAAGAGAGGAGATTTAGGAAAGGAGCTTTGATAAATTAAATTTTGTGAATTGAAACAAAAGAGCAAGAAAAGGATGCATAAGAGTGCATAGTTTGATGTGCTGATATTAAACTTCTTAGACATGAAGAAATTATAAGAAATGAAAATATTGAACATTTGCCCTGGAAGATGTTAATCCTTTATAAGTTAACATATGTACATGCATATAGGTCATTAGAATTAAGGAGAACTTCAAAGAGTATTTTGGGATACAGCAGTTTTGAATTGAACTTTGAATTGATATGCTATTGGTACGAATTAGGTTATTGAATTCTGTGGGAAGGTGGCCATATCTATAATAATGAGTAAATATTCAATGGGAATTGCTGAATGAAAGGGTTAGGGTAGGAATCAGGAAGGAAGAAATAGATACCATGAGCAACAAAAATAATGGATGTTATGATAGTGAAGGAATCATTGTCAGGAAGCAATCTGGAAAAATGTTTTCAATCCCAGTCCATCAAAAAAGTGGGGTTCAGTTTGGTTGTTGTAGAAGTTAAAAGTATAAATGAATTAACAGAAGTGAAATTGTAAATGTTAGTTTTTGAAACTTTCAGGAGACAAAGTTGTTACCTAGTTGTATTAGTCAGGGTTCTCTCAAGATACAAACAGAAGATATCTGTCAAAAATATGAGATTTTATAAGAGTCTCTCATGTGGCCTTAAGGATGCACAAGCCCAGGTTCCACAGGCAGGCTGCCACCCAAGGGCTCCAATGAAAGTCTGATGAAAGGTCCTTGATGAGTTTCTGGGAGAAGTTGGCTGTCCAATGACGAGCTGGAAAATTCTCTCTGAATGTTGAATTCACTTCCCCTTTTAAGACATTCAACTGTTTAGATAAAAGAGTCACCCATTGATGACACAATCTTCCTGATTGATGCAGATGTAATCAGTCATCCATGCAGTAAACTCACTGGTGATCAAAGTCTATAAATGCTCTTGTCTTACAATTACCCCAGTGCTTGCTGGACCAAACACCTGGACACAATTACCTGCCCGAGTTGACACATTAGCCTAACCATCACAGTCCACCCTTGTCAACTCAGCAACCATACACAATACCCTAAACCATACTTAGTCTCTAAGTAAAAAGAATAACAGACAAGCATACATATATATTTCATCCTAACAATGTTCAACTCTGTACAACCGGAAATGCATTAATTACCTACAGAATAGGGTGCAAGTCCTTGGGCAATATTTACTCTTAAATTTGACATCCTTAAATATTATCATGTAGAATTAATACAACTTTTCTTATTATAAGGGAAAAGTTTGGGGAAGAAAACAAGAAATTCATTTTGTGTACATATACAATCATACTCATAACGAAGCAAGGAAGAAGGGTTCATGACTATTACAGTCCTCATTTCTGTAACTGGTCACATGGTCGAAGTTCATATTTATCATTACCTTCTTCTACTACCCATTCCACTTTCCTGTTACCTTCAGCAAGCACTTCATGTGGTCATGATTCTTTGCCTGGTGGGGTGACCCAAACTTTTATTCCTGAAGATTCTGGGCCATTGTTAGTCCTGCTTGAATTTGGTTTGTTGCAATTTTCCATTAATTTGAATCACAGGGCATGGCAGTACTAGGAGAGACCCTACAGGATCTCCAGCATTCCAGGCAAGCTCTTCTTTCCCCCCATTATGTAGACGTAGTCCTATTTCCCCCTTGATAGTCAGGATCAATCACCCCAGTCAGTAAAGTAATTCCCTTTTTTGCCTGTTGATTCACAGGTAAGAGGAGCTCAAAGCAGCCAAGTGGCAGTCTTAACTTCCAGTTCAGTAGAATCATTGCTGTGTTCCATGGTGGCAGCACTCTTCCTTTTGGCACTAAAACCTGTAGACCATCAGAGCTTAAAGTTGCAGAGACAGGAAGCAAAAATTTTCCTAGTGGGTCATTAGGGGTAATAGTGAGTGGTGCCACTCCCATTTCCACCCCTTGATTCCTGGACCCATGAATCCTGGCTATGGGAGAAACAACACCATGGAGAGGACACTGATTCAGAGCATACACAGCCTCCTGGAGAACATTGCCCCAGCTCTGCAAGGGATTGTCGTCTAGTTGGCGCCATAATTGAGTCTTCAAAAGGTCATTCCACCGTTCTATTAATCCAGCTGCTTCAGGGTGATGGGGAACATGGTAAGACCAGTGAATTCCATGGGCATGTTCCCATTCCCACACGTCATTTGCTGTGAAATGGGTTCCTTGATCAGAAGCAATGCTGTGTGGAATGCCATGGTGGTACATAAGACATTCGATAATTCCATAGATGGTAGTTTTGGAAGAAGCATTGCATGCTGGATATGCAAACATAGCCAGAGTATGTGTCTGTTCCAGTTAAAACAAATTGCTGCCCCTTCCACGTCAGAAGTGCCCCAATGTAGTCAACCTTTGACCAGGTAACAGGCTTGAGGTATGGTGCCATATTGGGTACTGAGTGTGGGTCTCTGCGCCTGGCAGATTGGGCATTCAGCAGTGGCTGTGGCCAAGTCAGCCTTGGTGAGGGGAAGTCCATTTTGCTGAGCCCATGCATAGCCTCCATCCATACCTCCATGGCCATTTTGTTCATGAGCCCATTGGGCAATGACAGGAGTGGCTGGGGAAAGAGGCTGAACATTATCCACAGAGCAGGTCATCTTATCTAATTGATTATTAAACTCTTCTTCTGCTGAAGTCACTCTCTTGTGAGCATTCACATAGGACACAAATATGTTCATGGTTTTTGCCCACTCAGAAAGGTCTATCCACATAGCTCTTCCCCAGACCTCCTTGTCACTAATTTTCCAGCCATGTTCCTTCGAAGTCCCTGACCATCCAGCCAAACCATTGTCAACATCCCATTAATCAGTGTACAAACATACCTCTGGCCATTTCTTCTTCCAAGCAAAATTAAAAACTAGGTGCACTGCTCAAAGTTCTGCCCACTGGGAGGATTTGCCCTCACCACTATCCTTCAAGGTTATCCTAGAAAAGGGTTGCAGTGCTGCAGCAGTCCACTTTCAGGTGGTACCTGCATATTGTGCAGAACCATCTGTAAACCAGGCCTGAGTTTTCTCATCCTCAGTCAACTGATTGTAAGGGACTCCCCAAGAGGCCAAAGCTGTGGGCTAGGAAAGAGAAGGTAACATGGGAGGGGTGGTGACCATGGGCATTTGGGCTACTTCCTCATATAACTTACTTGTGCCTTCAGGACATACTAGAGCCCTATCTTGTATATATGACTTCCAATTTATAATGGAGTGCTGCTTTGCATACCTAACTTTATGATTTGGTGGGTCAGAGAATACCCAGCTCATGATAGACAACTCAGGTCATATGGTAACTTGATGGCCCATGGTTAAGCATTCAGTCTCTACTAAGGCCCAGTAGCAAGCCAAAATCTACTTCTCAAAAGGGAAGTAGTTATCTGCAGAGGATGGCAAGGATTTGCTACAAAATCCTAAGGGTCTGTGTTTCGATTCCCCTATAGAGGCATGGCAAAGGCTCCAGACAGCCTCTCTATTTGCCACTGAAACTTCCAGCACCATTGGGTCTGCTGGATCATACGGTCTAAGTGGTAGTGCAGCTTGCACAGCAGCCTGGACCTGTCATAGGGCTTCTTCTTGTCCCAGTTCCCCATCAAACTAGCAGTTTTTCTGATCACTTGGTAAATGGGTGGGAGTAGCATACCCAAATGAGGATTGTGTTGTCTCCAAATCCGAAGTGGCCAACTAAATGTTGTACCTCTTTTTTGGTCATAAGGGGGCCCAGATGCAGCAGCTTATCCTTTACTTTAGAAGGGATATTTTGACAGGCCCCACAACACTGGAAACATAGAAATTTCACTGAGGTGGAGGGACCCTGTATTTTTGTTGGATTTATCTCCCATCCTCTCTCACACAAATGCTTTGCCAATAAATCTACAGTCTTTGCTACTTCTTGCTCAGTAAGTCCTATCAATATAATAACATCAATATAATGGACCAGTGTGATGTCTCATGGGAGGGAGAGATGATCAAGGTCCCTGCAGACAATATTATGACATAGGGCTGGAGAGTTGATATACCCCTGAGGCAGGATGTGAAGGTATACTGCTGGCCTTAACAGCTGAAAGCAAACTGTTTCTGGTGGTATTACTAATGGAAATTGAGAAAAAGCTTTTGCTAGAGGAACAGCTGCATATCAGGTACCAGGAGAAGTGTTGATTTGCTCAAACAATGATACAACATCTGGGACAGCAGTTGCAATTGGAGTCAACACCTGGTTAAGTTTACAATAATCTACTGTCATCCTCCAAGATCCATCTGTTTTCTGCAAAGGCCAAATAGGAGAATTGAATAGGGATGTGGTGGGAATCACCACCCCTGCATCCTTCAAATCCTTGATGGTGGAACTAATCTCTGCAATCCCTCCAGGAATCCAATATTGCATTTGATTTACTATTTTGCTAGGCAGGGCCAGTTCTAGAGGATTCCACTTGGCCTTTCCAACCATAATAGCTCTCACTCCACAAGTCAGGGATCCAATGTGGGGATTCTGCCTGTTACTGAGTATGTCTCTTCTAATTATGCATTCTGGAACTGGGGAAATAACCACAGAATGGGTCTGGGGACCCATTGGACCCATTGTGAGACAGCTAAAACGCCATCAATCACCTGACCTTCATAAGCCCCTTCTCTGACTGTGGACCACAGTGATGTGTTCGGTCTCCTGGAATTAATGTGACTTCTGAGCCAGTGTCTAATAATCCTGAAATGTCTAGTCAATTCCTTTTCCCCAGAGCACAATTACTCTGGCAAAAGTCCATAGGTCTGGTCTCCCTGGGGAAATGTGGGAGTAAGATTAACAGTATAAATTTTTGGCAGCTTAACAGGATCCTTCCCCAAGGGGTCCTGGCCTTCTCACTCAAGGGGCTCTGGGTCTGAAAACTGTCTCAAGTCTGGGAATTGATTAAGGGGCCATGATTCTCTGTCTGTAATTTGAGTTAGGGTTCTGTTCACTCAACCTAGAACTCTTCTGACTATACAAATCCAGAAAAAATTTAGTAGACTGCCTATATATTTCACTTCTATGTATCCCATGATCTATTAGCCAACGCCATAACTCCATGTGACTCAAACTCTACTGTGTGCTGCTTTGAATTTGTCTTTCATTGCAGTAGCCATGCCCACCTTGCTTTTGGCAATTAACAGCTGATACTTGACATTTACTGGACCGAGATCCAATCATCCCCATAATGATTAAGGATTCCAATTCCATTACAGCCCTCCCTACATTAATATCTGGGCTGCAGAGTAGAGCAACCACAGAATTCTTCAGAGAACATGTAGTTTGTCTTACAAATTCATTCCTCACAGTCCTGGTTAAATGAGTGTCCTCTGGACATTCCTGGGGTGGGTGTACAGGTCTTAAATGGTAAATCCATTCTAGCATTCCAATCTCTCTAAACCTTTAAATCCCCTCATCTACTGTATACCAGGGCAAATCGGGCTTCTCAACATCAAACATGCTAGGCCATTGTTTGGTCCATGCTTCAGTTAGCCACCCAAACAAACTTATAGAGCCCTTTCCAACCCCTCAAGCTATAGTGTTGAATCCAGAATTTCTACTTAGTGGGCCATATTAATATATTTGGCCTCATCCAACTTTATATTTCTTCCACCATTATCCTTACCCTTAGTTTCCATTCCCACACACATTCCTCTGATTTCTGTCTATATAAGTTGGAAAACTCATGCAGTTCTTTCAGAGTATAGAATACTTCCTCTTGGGTCACACTTTGTATTACACCTTTGGGGGCTTGTTGTGATTTTAGTCTAGTAATGGGTCTCAAAGAGAAAAGGGGTGTGGGGGGTGTGGGTAAAAAGAAGGATTAGAGATATCTTGCAGGTTACTGACTTCAGGGCATTTCTTTGTATTTTCTTCTGGTGAGACAGGATTAATCTCTTCAGGCAGGGTTTGGAAGACAGATTCCTCAGGGCAGACTGGAGGCTGGACAGTGAATGCTGGAGTTTGGCTGGTACCTGCCTCAGGGCTGGAAGGATGTCTGGACTCCCTGGGGCAGGCTGGAGGCTGAATGATACAATGTTGACCAGGTGTGGTCTCCACAGGGCAGGCCATCACATGTTTATCTGGTAAAGTCTCATCAGAATTTAGGTTTCCAATGTCCCCACCAATATTATCATCATCCCATATGTCTCCATCCCAATATTCAGAGTTTCACTCCTTTCCAATCAATATCTACACTTTAATTGCAGGAACCATGTGAGGTTGAGATTTTAATTTCTTCTATAATTCTGCTACTCGTACAATGAGAGTCTGGGTTTGATTCTCAGATATCTCAAGTCTGTGGCTACAGGAGACAAGATTTTCTTTCAAGGCACACGTGGAAACTTTCATTTCATTCATATGGCATTTAAGTTTCAAATTGGAAGACTTTAGCTCATCTCTTTCTTTTGTAACTGTATCCAGAGTTTCTAGGAGGAGCCAGCCAACATCATTATACTTTTTTACTCCACAAATTTCTGTTATGGTGTTGAAAACACTCTCACCCAGACCCTTGCTTCTTATAAGCATGGAAGTAGGGGAATCCAGTGATGCTATTTTGCATATCTGTATTACCAGCTCATGCCATCGACTGTTAGCAATCTCTTCATTATTGAAAATGGAGTCTTTAGTACTCCTGAGGTCAATTAGAGTAGAGAGACAATTAGAAAGCTCCCAGAACCACCTCAGACATCCCATGTTTAAGACTCTGTTCCTCAAGAACCACTCCCAGTACCAGGCTGTCTTAATCAGTGTTCTCTCTGGAAACAGAATCAACAGAAGATATCCGTCAATAATATGAGATTTTATAAGAGTCTCTCATGCAACCGTTGGGAGGCACAAGTCCAAGTTCTTCAAGCAGGCTGCAAACCAAAGGCTTCAAAGAAAGTCTGATAAAAGGTCCTTGATGAGTTTCTCGGAGAAGTTGGCTGTCCAAAGATGAGCAGGGAAATTCTCTCTGAATGTTGAAATCACTTCCCCTTTTAAGGCATTCTACTGATTGGATAAAAGCATCAACCATTGATGTTGCAATCTCCCTGATTGATGCAGATATAACCAGTCATCCACACAGTAAACTCACTGGGGATCAAAGTCCATAAATGCTCTTTTATTACAATTAGCCCAGTACTTGCTGGACCAAACACCTGGACACAATTACCTGGCTGAATTGACACATTAGCTTTACCGTCACCCTGGTGGACTAGGAGATATTACAAGATATTTAATTAATAATTTAATTAATAAAGTTTTAAGACATGCATGTGAATTGGAGAATCTGATTGCATGTACCCACTTTAACAACATCCTTCATTAGTGTGATACCCACATGTACCCACATTAACAACATCATTCATTAATGTGGTACATTTGTTATAATTGATGAACACATATTGAAACATTGCTACTAACTATGGTCTAGAGTTTATGTTAGACTTTACCCTCTGTTCCACACAATTTTGTAGATTATAACAAAATATATACTGGCTTATATTAGTCATTGAAATGTCATGTAGAACAATTCCAATGTCCTGCAAATACCCCCATGTTACATCTACTCTTCCCTCTCCTTTCCCTCAGAAATTCTTGTGGCCACTGCCTTTATATAAATGATTAAAGTTCTTCAATTGCTAGAATAATAATAAGTCTATAATAAAATAATAATATCTACTTTAGTCTATTGTTCATTACCCATTCTTGAAGATTTTGGGTTGGTGATGCCCATTTAGTTTCAAATTGAGAGGTGGGCTTAGATTCCATGGGGGAGATGAATGGAACTATCTTGCTTATAGTTGCAGACACACTCTGCTCCTTGGGTGGATGTTGTCCATCATTTCCTTGTTGATTGTTCTGGGTGAATACAATGAATTGGAGAGTAGGTTTTGCAAGTCTGCTGAGATTCAGATCTCATGTGGCACATGAACAGACCAAAGACTTAACTGTCTGGAACATATACTTAGCAAGTATAATGCTAATTATAGCTTCATATAAAAGGGGCAAGAGAGCCATGTATAGGAAAATTATATAAGAGTCTAACTCTGTTACACTAGGAAACATAAATTAGAAAATAAGGTCCACTGACAGTGTGCCAAATGTCTGAGCTTGTTTGCCCTATTTATACTGTCTGAAAATCTCCAGAGCCTTACATAGCCCAGATGTTTGAAATACTGTTTACAGTGGCAGTCAATGAATTCCTGCTGAGACATACATAAATGTAACCTCTGGAATGAAATCCTTACTCACTTTGAAATCTCTTAGCCATAAAATCTCATTTGTATTTAATATTTCCCCTTTTGGTCAAGGCCTTATTCCAAATGCATTTCTAGTTGGCACTTGGTAATAATCCCTCAGGGCCAAGGAGGCTCATCCCTGATATCATGTCCCACGCCTGGGGGGTTGTAGTGTGTTTATATACTGAGTTTAGCTTAGCAACTTTTAGCAAAAGAGGGAGGTTTCCAGGAAGTAACTTTTAGGCAACATATAATACTAGGCTAAGTCTCAATTTCACAAGAAAATGTTCATAAATGCAATCATCAAATCAAGCGCCTGGTATAATGATCCATCTTCCTTCACTAGGCACTGCCCTTGTAATTGGGAGATTCTTGCTATCTTATTATAGAATATAGCAGGACTCCCCAGGATAGTGATTCAATAATCTTTTGATTCTTGTGTGTGCCTACACCTAACAAGACAACACCCTACAAAAACTTGAACATATGCATATGCTTTAGAGGCATGCCCCAGGTGCACACCTCACCATACATGTTCCATCACTGACACTGAACACTTGTGATGTTCCTCTGATACAGTTGTTACCCTTCTGTGATCCAAAACCTCTCAAAAAATGAAGCCAACAAAAAAATAGCCAAATAAATTTAATGAGATAATGTAATAATAATAGTTTTAAAAATAACAAATAAAATACAAAAAAATTAAAACTATAGTAATATAAAAAGTTAGATATGGTGTCTTTTTGTCTTGTACGTACAGTGACCTTTTCTTCTTTATATTCCCCCAAGGTCTTTTCTCATTTTGTTTTCAAATAAGCTTTAGGTTACAGAAATGCCACATAGAAAATATAGGGGATTCCCACATACCCAACAACTACCCCCTTTTCCACTCTCTTCTATTAATAACATTTTACATGGATATGTAACATTTGTTACAATTGATGTATAAATATTGAAGCAGTGTTACTAATGATGATAAGTGGTTTATATTATGGTTTACATTTTGGACCATACACATTTATAGGTTTGGCAAAATTCATAATAGTCTGTATCCAGTATTGCAAGATCATCAGAACAATTCTAATACCCTAAAAATGTCCTATGTTCCATCTATTCTATTCTTACCTGTACCCTTGGGCAGCAAAACTCTCCCTGAACATCAGGCACAAACATCCACCCTCTTCAACTGAAGGGACAAACTCTCCCTCTCTGTACACATGGTTGGGGTTCCTCTTTTGGCTCAAGGCTATGTCTTAGTTCTAGATCTCAGGTTCCATGGTTTTCCTCTTAAAGCTGTTTCTCCTTCAATCTCTCCTTCCCATGTCCCTTTTAGTCCAAGCTGACAGTGGTTTTGTTCATACAGCTCTCTCAAAAAGCTTGTTCGTTTAGCATGCAAGAAGCAGGTTTCTTGCCATCAGACAAAAATATTTCCCAGAAGTCTTTCCAACATAACTGCATCTTCAATCCTGATTTAAAGGTTCCAAGCTTAGTTAAGTCCTCAAATGGGACACTGTCTTCTAGGAGCTTGATTTCCAAAGGTTTGGAATTTCCAGAATCAGTTTCTGTTTTCCTTGTGCCCAACAGTTCAGTCCTCAGCTTACCTCTCTTGTGTAGCATTTTGCTATAAGCTGAAAGGAGAAGCCAAGCCACATTCTCCAAGTTTACTTTGGAATATTCTTCAGCTAAATGTTCAGGCTCAAGATTTTCAAATTCTGCCTTCCAAAAAACACCACAGGTTAATCATCCTAATTTCTATTCAACTTTCAAACATGCATCACTTTTCATCCAGTTTCTAATAACAGTTTTATCATTTCCTTCTAAGACCACATAAAAAGTCTCTTTACAGTCCATATTACTATCAACAACCTCTTCAAAGCACTGTAGGTCTTTTCAATCAAGCATCTCACAATTCCTCCAAAAAAATACCTCTTACCCATTTATAAAACCTTTCCAGCAGTTTGATAATTGCAAAGGCACACCTGACTCTTCGTACCAATTTCTCTATTAGTCAGCCAAAGGGTGCTGATGCAAAATACCAGAAATCTGTTGGCTTTTTAAAGGATTTTTATTTGGGGTAGAAGCTTATAGTTACCAGGCCATAAGGCATAAATTACTTTCCACAACAAAGTCTTTTGCTACATGTTGGAGCAAAATGGCTGCTGATGTCTGCCAAGATTCAGGCTCCCCAGGTTCCTCTCTTCTTGGGTCTTGGTTCTCTCTGGGCTCAGCTGCCCTGCTCACTCCACAAAGCCAACTGTATACTATCAGGCAACAGGCTCTGTCTTTCTCCCTGGGGCTCAATTCTCTCCAGGTTCTGCTGCTCTGCTCCTCTGTGTTACTTCCTGGGCTCCAGCTCAAAATCTTCAACATCAAAACTCCAACTCTCTTCTCTGGCATGTAGTTTTCTCTGTGAGTCCCCACCCACCAAGGTGCAGGAACTCAACATCCTACTGAAATGGCTGAATCAAAGCTCTAATAATAATTTAATCATGCCCAGGTACTTACCAGTTTACAAACATAATGCAATATCTATTTTTGGAATACATAAGCAGTGCCAAACTGCCACAACCAGTAAACCTCCCCTGCCATGTTTGCCAAAAGGACATTCCCAGCATTGTAGTGTTAACCCCAGACTTGCAAATCCTTAGAACTTAATTGCTCTTTCCCCCAACCCTACCCCTCTTCCATGGATAGTCCTACCTAAACCCCTTCCTATCCCCCCTTACAGACTGGCAACACAAAACCATTTACATCACTGCACCACTCTCATGCCCATCCAGTCTAAAATGCTTACACTTTCTTTTTTTTCTCTTTAAGTTTTTTATTTTTAAAGAAGCTTTCGATTACATAAATATTACATAAAAATTATAGGGGATTCCCACATTCCAACACATCCACTACCCAAATTTTCCCACATTAACAACATTCTTCATTAGCGTGGTACATTTGTTAAAAGTGATGAACAAATATTGAAGCATTGCTACTAACTATAGTTTACATTGTAACTTACACTCTGCCCCATAGAATATTGTAGGTTATCAAAGAATATATAAAAGCTTGTATCCATCATGGCAATGTCATGCAGGACAATTCTGATGTCCTGAAAATGCTCCCATATTACAGCTGTTATTCCCTCTCCCTCACTTCAGAACCTCTGATGACCACTGTCTTTATATCAATGGTAAAAGTCCTTCCGTTGCCAGAAAAATAACATGTCTATAATAGAATATTAATATGTCTACTTTAGTCCATTGTTTGTCCAATCTTTAGTCCAATCTTAAGGACTTGAGGATGGTGATGCCTACTCTGTTTCTAATTGAGAGGAGGCTTAGATCCAATGGGGCAGATGGATGAACTATCTTGCTTGCCATTACAAACACTTTCTGTCCCTTGGGATGGGCATTATTCATCATCATTTCCTTGTTACTTGTCTTGGGTGGGTCCAATGAACTGATGAGTAGGTGTTGCAAATCTGCTGAGATTCAGGACTCATCCTGCACATGTACAGACTAAATATTTAAGTTTCTGGGACATACATTTAACAAGTGTGGTATTAATTATAGGATCAAATAACAGACAGATCTGTGTGTAAAGAAACTATAAATGAGTGTAGAAACCTTAGAAGCCAGAGGCAAAACAGACTCTAAAGGACAACATCTTACTTTCAACTATAGATGTTATCTTTTAGAATCCACCTTCCCTCCAACCTCCAAAATCTCCAGAGGGTTCATTGTTAGGGGAGGTTTCCAGCAGATTCTGATTGGTTAGCTATTGTGACATGAAAAAGAAGTTCAGTTGCTTTACTCACAGATTACTTTTATGGTGATTTGCATCTTGAAGTTTCCTATGCTAATTTGGATTCAGAAGTTCAAACCTCAAACATACAAAAGATGTAGTAGCATGTTAGACAATTTGTGTGGAAACTTTTTCTACCCAAAACACAGGCATTTCAGAAATAAAGACTCTATACCCTTAATCCTCCTTCATCTTCTAAATCACTAAAAAACCTTTCTGCCTTCATTCTATCTCTGCCCAGCATTACCTCCATAATCAACAGGTTCATTGAATTTGAGCACTGACATTACTCGACTAATCCTTACATTTCCTCTCTTTCTACCACAGGGCTGCTAACACTAGCCATAGGAAATCTGATTAACTTTAATACAAAGTCAGAAGAACAGCCTTGTGGGGCCCTCAAGATTATTTTTCAATAACTTTTAAAAAATATATAATCAAGGTTTTCTCACTAATAATAATGGATGATCCAAATTTTCTCCACTTTCATTTAGCCCACAACTCAGTCATTAATTCTCTCTCTTTCAGGGAGTGAGTCTGCCTCCCACAACAACAAGAAAATAGACATCAGAAATGCACCATTTAAACATTTTATTTTCTAACTCCAGATGTACTTTCTTTTTTTGCCATTTATTTTTTTATATGCTTATTTAAATTTTTAAAAATATTCTTACTTTATGTAAATGTTACATAAAAAATATAAGGGATTCCCATATCCACCACTCCTTATGCCTCCCACATTTTCCCCATTAACAACATCCTTCATTAGTGTGGTACATTTGTTAAAATTGATGAATGCATGTTGAAACATTGTCACTAAGCAAGGATTATACCTTACATTATAGTTTACACTCTGTCCCACACTATTTTGCAAGTTATGACAGGTATATGATGACCTGTATCTGTTATTGCAATGTCATTCAGTACAATTCCAATATCCCCAAAATGATCCCATATTACAGCTAGTTTTTCCTCTCCCTCCCATCAGAACCCCTGGTGGCCACTCCCTCCACATAAATAAAAGTTCTTCCATCCTTAGAATAACAATAAGTCTATAGTAGAATAAGATTAAGTCTGTTCTAGTCCATTGTTCATTTCCCATTACTGAGGATTCTGGGATGGTGAATCCTACTCTGTCTCTAATTGAGAGGGGTCTTAGATCTTATGTGGCAGATGGATGGGACTATCTTATTTACTGTTTCAGACTCTCTCTGTTTCTTGGTATAGGCATTGTCCATCATAAACTCCTTGTTAGTTGTCCGGAGTGGGTCCAGTGAACTGGATAATAAGTGTTGCAAATCTGATGAGACTCAGGGCCCAACTGACACATGGACAGCCCAAAGATTTAAGTCTCTTGGACATACACCTTAAGCTTTCTGATTTCAAATACAGAGGGAGAAATCAACCTACATCAGAAGAAATGAGTTTTAATCAACTGTTCCACAAATCCTGTCTCAAGTATTTTCCTTGGGAGTACAGTGATAAGATAAAGTGTAGAAAGAAATTTTAGGTAGTATTTGATAGGTATGGATGAATATTCTTATCTCCTTTTAATAAATGCATATGAGCTGCTATGATGAAATGATCTGAAAACCTTATTCACAATGTCTGGATGCCAGAAGGAGACTAAAGATAGGATCTTTAACTCAAAGAAGGGAGAAAGACTTATAATTATAGTGATGAGATTTTATTCTAAGAGGGGGGAAAAAAACCTCATTAAGGAAATATGACAATATGGGCATAATTTTATACTGAGAGGATAATTAATCATTATTATGTAAATATTTCTAATGACTCAGATTAAAAGCTAAACTGTGAAAACTAATTAATTAATCAAAATTCAAAGTGAAATATTATTTGCATTAACACTGTAGACCACGAAGTATAATTGGCAGAATAATGAAAACAGACATTCATTAGTTAATATTTTCATTTTGATTTGGAAGAAATATTAATCTTTCTAGGAAGAAATTGAATTTTGAAAATACACACAGAATATCACAATTAACACAAAGAAACCAAGAGAATGATGTATGACAAATTGGGAATATCAATAAGAATTAAAAATTATGTATGGTGGAAAAGATATATCTCAGTGGTTGAGTGCACGCTTCACATGTACAAGGTCCCAGGTTCATTTTCTGGTACCTCTTAAAAAATTATTTAAGAAACAAACTAAAATTCTCAAACTGGAAAATACAATTATTAAATGAAAATTTCACTAGAGATGTTAGACAGCAAATTTAAGCCGACAAAAGAAAGAATCTGTGAACTTGAAGATAGGAGAGTTCAAATTATACAATATGAGGTGTAGAAAAAAACAATGAAAAAATTGAACATTTAATTAGGGAATTGTGGGAAAGCATCAAATGGAAAATCATACTTATTATGGGATTTGAAATGAGACTGACAGAAGCAAAAATAATTTTGGAAAAATATTGGACACAACTTCCCCAAGTGGAGGAAAGACATATATCTCCATACACAGAAAGCTAAGCAAACTCTAAGAAAGATATAGGCAAAGAGATCAATGAAAGGACACATTTTAATAAAAATGGCAGGAAACAAAATGAAGCAACTCATTACATCTAAAGAATCTTCAATAAAAATAATAGCTTCTCATCAGAAACAATGGATGCCAAAAAGCATCAGATTGATGACATAAAACAAAGAAAAAACTGTCAACAAAGAATTCTACATCTGGCAAATTATCCTCCAAAACTGAAAGATATATTAATACAATCCCAGATCAGCAACTTCTGAGTGAGTTAATCATTATAAGTTATGCCCTAAAAGAAACAGATCAAGTAAAAAGAAT
>JAQZBX010013656.1:0-39529 GCA_029593785.1 Cabassous unicinctus
ATATATGTTAACACTCTTGCTTCCCAGTTTGACCAGCTGTCAGAGCTCAGAGAAGGAAGAGGTGAAAAAAGTGTAGGAGTATTAACCTCAGAACTCTTAAATAATACCAGCATACTGTTTTTCTTGAAAACAATCTAGAACACTATTTCCTTCATTCTAGGAAATCCACAGCAAACTAAATGCTCACTGCCCCAAAAGCTGAAGTCTAGGGTTGCTTGTTCACATCAGCGGCTCTTCCGTTAACCTGGTCATAAGGGAACATTTGTTAATGGTCACTTGGCTACTCTTCCAGGTTAGGTTTTCATTTGAGTAATAAAGGTGGCCAATTCATACTGACTTCAGTTTCTTTGCCATTTCCTTGCCAGGAGGATTTTTGAAATGTGTGGACTGCTCAATCGTTACTTTATTTGCATGTAGCAGAAGATTTAATTCCCTGACTGGAAGGCACAGAAAACCTGGTCTTGCCAAAATGCCTAATAGAATGTTGGAGGAATAGAAAGGAGAGCAGATTTCTCAGCTGATCCCCAGTCCAGGGGACATTGTACAGCACAGGTCCCTGTAGGCGAAATGACAGATTTACCGAGTTTGGCTGCAAAGACCCTGGCACATTTTGACAAACGGAGTAGTTAGATCAGTTCACATTCCTCTTTCTAGAGAAGCCATCCCAAATCATATAGTTCTCTTAAAATTATTTGGCCTCTACTTCTACACAAGCCAGGTCCCTCAAAATTGGAGCTAAATTAAGATTTTTCAGCATTGTAACTGAGAGCTTCAGGTATGTTTGAGCTGCCTAACCAAAACACCAGAGACAAAATGACCCTGGCTCTAACCCACTACATTTCTCCTTCGTCGTTTTCCTCTATGTAACCATGTTTATTTTTTTTTTCCTGTCTGTTTTTGAAAAGGATATATCTTCTTAAAAAGAACATATCCCAATCTCATGCATTGCTGTACTAAGCCTTACCTTTTTCTTTCTTAATAATTAGCCTTAGGTATTGAGCTTTGGCCATCACTGAGATGACAGAAAAAACTTTCCCAAGGAGCAAGTCATCAGCTGGTCTTTGACAGGGTGGGAGGAGAAGCCTGGCGAGCAAGAACAGCTTAATTTATAACAAAAGAAAAGATCTGCATAGACCAGTCAGAGAAACTTCCTTGGCATGATTAATTCCCTTCTTAAGTTAGGTGCACTGTGAGAAAGTCACCATTTTATATTAAACTCTGAGGAAAGACAAATAAGAAGACAGACAAATGCAATGAAGACTATTGTATTAAAAGTTTCAATATTAATATGGCTGAATTTTAGTTAATGGGGCAAACGTAATGAAAATTCTATATGAAGCTTAACAGATCAATTCCCAAGGGCAAAAAGATGCTCCCCCACCCCACCCCCACCAAGTACATCAGCTCTCTCATTTCTAATGGCATCTTGATGAATTTAATTGCCTCATTTCAAAGACTGCAGTTTCCATTCTCTCTGTCTAGTTTCTATGTACCTTTCTCTCTCCCCTCCTTCCTTCCCTACTCTTTCCTCTACTCACTCCTCCTCTTCTCTCTCTTCACCCCCTTTCTCTTTAGCTAGGAGAGACATTTGATTTTCCCCCTATGAAAAACTGGTTTTTTGTTGCATGCTATTTAAATTTAAATGATCAAACTAAAGAATTTGTTCATCCTAATTTAAAGGAAACATTCAGTTCTGTCTCGTATAAATTATATTTTTATGAAGGAAAGGAGAGTATTCACTCGTGTGTATGAGAAATCTATACTATATGTACACATTTATATACATATTCTTTTCTACGGAGTCTAAAAATAAGGCTGCTGTTTTAAATATTATTTTTAGAAAAAAAATGCTTCTCTTAAAACTCCTTAATTGAGAACAATTCAATGATCTCTCAGCAGGAGCTGCCAGTTTCCCTGCAGGAAATCTATTTTGCAGCATAAATTTGGGCATGCTAATCTGCTCACAGCCACATGAGAGATACTGGGAACTTTTTCAGATGTTCTGAGGCAAGGTTTTCTTAAAATAAAAATGAAAGAAATATGAAGGCAAGAAGCCCCAGAGTTAGAAGTTGCCAGATGTAGGCCTTCAGGTTCAGGGGAACCAATGGGCATTACTTAGTTGTCAACATTCATAATTTGGTTGATTTCTAGCTTCTCTTTAAAATAAATAAGATCTGATGATCAGATTCTGGCATAAAAATAAAAGTTGCCTTGCAGGACCCTACATCATAATTGCAAACACCTTTCTAAAAGTAAAACCTTTACCCCAAGTAGATACTCAATAAACAGCAGTCTGTCAATTCAGAAATCTGGAAGATGTAATTAACCATAATTATTCTTCAACTCTTCTAATTTCTTACAGGTTCTATGGAGCCCTCTTTCAAAATGTCCCTTAGCTTCCTTCCTTGTCCAACCCCACAAATACTTTCTCATCCAATTCTTGATCATGTTTTGTTTGGTCTACTATAGCTTCCTAGACAGATAATGAAAAATTAAATGCCCCTAAAAACCCAAGGAGGTGGTATAAATGAGCCAATCAGACCAGGCAGGGAAAGTATGCAATCAGATGTAGATTTGTTTTCAAAAGAAATAAAAAAATTCTCCAATTTTTAAATATTAATAATATGAAATGTCTATAGGCTGAGGGCTTGTGGTTGGAAATCGCTGACCTTTATAGCTCACTGCCTTTAGGTTTCTTTATCTTCCATTATAATCTCTAAAACATTGGTAGATAAATCCGCCTAAACTGTATTTTCCGTTAGTGCTTGCCGCTCAAGAATATAAGACAGTTTCTATGGCTTACAACATCAAACCTGAATTCCTATTTCCAGTAGGCAAGACCTATGTGTCCAATTTTTATTTTAAAAATTAGTTGGGATTTGCCGAATAAGTGATTGAGAACCCGAAGACTTTTAAGTGGAAAAGTGATACAACACGGTCATTTTTGCACTTAGGGAATTCACCTATCACCTATATGGAGGAGCTTTTGGACACCAATTATGACATCAGGTTGAGAATGGACTTTATAGACACAGTCAAAGCATCTCCTAGCTTAGGTAAGATAAAATGGAAGTGATAAGATTGGGAAATTAGGATGAATCCAGAATCCAGTAGATCTATTTTGAGAAATAAAATCGATCAAGCTAGGAGAAGCCTCAGTGATGGAGAAGGGTATGGGCATTTGTGGGGCTGACCACTTTCTCCAATGTCAGAGCATTCATTTATTCATTGAAAAGATAAGTCTTATTTCATTAACTGTGTAAATAATATGATATTAATGTTTCTTTTTTTAATGTTAAGTGCATTTCCTCATTTAATGTTTGAAGTAGGCTTGTGAGTTAGGACAAATATTTTGATCCCTATTTTGTTTATGAGGCAGGGATAACTGAGCAAGATTATGAGTGGTCTCAAGCCACAGCCTACCAGTGGTGGAAGGTGAACTTGACCAACTCTGTGAGGATAGATACCATGGCACCAAAGACTTTGCTGCATTTGTCATCCCATCCCCTAACCTATAGTACTTAACACAGTGACACAGAGGTGACTAGTCAAATCACTCACCTATAATTCACCACTCATTGCCATGCTAATTGAACAAGTTTTTCAACTGTTAATTCTGAAAAAGTGGAAATCTTTGTCTTTGGTGAGAGAGCTCTATGATACTTACCTTTCACCATATTAACTTTCCCTCTGTTTTTTTTTATTTTTTGTTTTTAATGTTTTAGGAGATGGAAATATTTTTTGCATGTGAATTGGATCATAAATTAACCAGAATTAAATGTGTGAAATGGGACATAGGTTAAATCATGCTTTTTCTGGATCTTGTGCATGTGAGACAGAAGACTTGATATTTCTATTTCAGACATGCTGTGTGCAGTGAAATGAATCTCTGCTGAGTTGCTTGACTACAGGTCAGACCTTGCAAGTATCATTCTAGAAGGATGAACCTTGAAAATTCCTCATCTCAAAATGCCTCCTTGTCTTTGGAGGAGACATTAAATGCAGTGAAATTCTGTTGACTAGTTCCTGGTGTTAATGTTTTGAAGCTAAACTTGGTCTTTGACTGTATATATGGTTACCATTGAACTTTGAAGCAAATGGCAACATTTTCTGACACACAGAGTGACATTTCTTGGGTGTTTTGAAGATGAGGAAAAATTAGACTTTAAATGATGGAGCTGAGGGATATATAACCTATAACAAATGCATATGTCAATGTGACTGGCATTGTTAATAGGATATTTGAGGTGAGGGGACAATTAAATTGAATACAACAAACAAACCAGAAATTCTAATGTACGAAATGACGAAAGAAGAAAGATTTTTATTTCTATTCACTGTTTTTAGAGAGAAGAAAAAGCTAACTCACAGTATTCCAGCAATTAAAAAATATATGATTGCTTATTTTTAACATTTAATTTTAATTTCTAATAATAATAACAGCTATAATATCTACCATTGATTGATATGAGCCAGCCCTCATGCTGAGCATTTTTATAAAGGTTATCTCATTTCTTCACAACAACTCCATGTGTTGGAATTCAATTGTGGCATCCTAATGTCTTTTTTTTAATTATAGGGAGAATATTTCCTTCATGTTAGCAATTTGAAATAGTTTATTAAAATGCTAAATTATGGTGAAAAAAATTCAAAGAAAAGAGAACTTAATATAGACTATAGCTATCAAAAGAATCTTAATCAGGGCCTTGAAAGATTAATACGTTAAAAACTGTGTTTATTGTCTTTCACAGATTTTTTTTTTCTTATGGGCATACTGTATCTTAGAACAATATCTGGGTTTCTAAACGGGCAGGCTTTTCTTTAAAGAACACATTGTTAATATTTATCAACAACAGGGTAGATAATGACCAATTCTTCATCCTAGTAATCATGCCTTGACTTTTGTTCATTCATTCATGCATGCATCATTTTTCAGTTAAGCATTAATTGAGCATTCACCATGTGCTGAGAGCTACAACAGTGTTATCCCTGCCCTCAAGGTACCAAGATGATCAGCATTTGAATAGAAATTTTTATATTGTTAAATTAGATCTCTGCTGAATTTGTTCAGATAATGTCAAATGATTGGTTCTAAATTTACTGTCCTTTGTGAACATTTACTTGAATGAAATTGAAGTATCCAAATGAGGAGAACAATCACTTGTCTATTTCAGAGCTAAGCGCAATGGAAACATAGAAATCCTTACATGATGGGAAGATAATAGGTATTCTTTGATCATTGCTTCATCAGCAGCATTTTGCCTTGGAGCTAACTGTGCCAGTCATGCTTTTCATTTTATATGCAGTTTTGAAAGATATTCCCTTTCCATGACTGCCATTTCCTTTTGAAGTGGTTTATTGTATTCTTTAAAATCTAGGTTACTTTTTATAACATTGAATCTCTAGGGAATTGGGCAGAACAAAGAGCTCTCTGACATAAAAGTGCCAACTTAGCTGGCTGTACAGAACTCATTCTAGATGAGTTGAGAACTTTTAATGTTAGTTCATTGGACACATGAAGGACTTAGGACCTGCCAGCTGCAGGCAGAAGACTTACCCACGCATAACCTTGCCCTACGCAGTCCCAATGAGAGAACGGTGGCCAGAATCCAGAGGCAGAGAGAAGGGCAATTTCCAAAACCCAATTTGCAACAAGAATAAAAATATAATAACAACCTCAGTAATTATCAGCATTGTCATTTCAATGCCATCTAAGAGGCTCATGTGTGTCTCACTTGAATAAGGCAATTAACAAGACATGTTCCAAAGCATAGTGAATAAGAAAACTCTTTGGAGGTAGAGTAGCAAAAGAAAGAATCTTGTCTCTGCTGCTTACTAGTTGACTGGGACAATTATCTTAATTTCTCTGCATCTCTAATTATTCCTCTGCAAAACTCTGATAATAAAAATAATAACTTTCTAATTAGGGTTATGTAATGTGAATAAAATTGCCTGGTACATTCCAGATTAGTAAAACATGGTGGTGGCAATGGCAGTAGTGGTGGTGGTGACAGCAGGTATCCATCTGATGAGTGAAGTATCCACCTAATGAGGCCACATTTTGTGTATTGTGAGTGGTTCAGACATATAACACTACTCTCAAAATTTCTTTCAGAACATAAGACACACATGAAATAATTATCAAATACATGGAAATACTTTACAAAAATGCCAAATTTTGTTGTAAAGTTATTCAAGAAAAAGGGAACTCAGTATGTCCTAGAAATATCAAGAAAAGTTTTCCTGAAAGAAGCCATTTAACCTTGGCCTCAAAAGATTATTATGTGTGAGAAAAGACATTAGCTTGAACCCTTTTTTCCCCCTTACAAGAGGAATATCCTTTAGAGCCGGAAAAGTCATCATGTGTACCTGTGCTATCTAATCATAAGCCTGTAGTCAAGGACATCGGTCTATTCTTCCTATAAACGCTCCTTATCACACAATTTCTCTTATGCTATCGCTCTGAATTTCGCTTAGTGCCAGTATTTGCCTTAACATGTCTAAACTTTTCTTTGTTTAGAACAGCATATATTTGGTATAATGAGTAAAGACCTGAGAAATTTCAAAGGAATGACATTTAGTTGTGAAAGTACCTGCTAATAAAATGGAAAGACACTTTTGAACAAAGCATTTAAAAATACTTATTGAACAACCCTTCTGTGCCAGTCACTTTATTCTATAATTCTCAATTATTTTAAAGAGTAAAAAAAAAATCTATAATCCAAAATGAATTTGCAATAAATCTGGATTAAGTTTTGCAGAAATTATACTGACTAGCATGATGACTCTTGTAGATTTACTACTACACGATCAATATTAAAGTTGGAAATTGAATTGAAGGAAGAAACATTTAAAAAGATGAAACTATACACACGGTAAAAGACTACTTTTTTTCCTTCAGGATAAACCCCATCAGTGCTTCATTATCAACCAGTCAGCAAGATCTAATGTAGAGTATCTGAAACAAAGCTGTGTCATAAATTATTTTTCTATTTCTTATCTTAAGATGTTCTATGAGTGTATTGTTACAGACATAAAAAGGAATATCCAAGTATGAGATGGATGGATAGAAGAAATAATGTTTAAGGTCCCTTTAAGCTCAAAATTATGTTTAAATGATCATTATTCTGCGTATTGTGAATAGTATTTTGGAATGTCACCATTATGAAATTCAATGTAAAGAACTCAGTAGTCATTCATTCTGCTTTTGTTGAGCACCTGCTATGAGCCAGACAATGTTCCAAGCAATGGGGATAATATGGTAAACAAAACAGAAGGGGAAAAAAAACGAGGGAGAGAATATGGCTCAAGCAGTTGAGTGCCTGCTTTCCACATGGAAGGTCCTGGTGCCTCCTAAAAACAAAAATAAACAACAAGCAAACAAACGCTAAAACCAACTCAGGGGAGCTGATACGGCTCAGTGGTTGAGTGGCGGCTTCCCACACATGAGGTCCAGGGTTCAATCCCTGACCCCGGTATCTCAAAAAAAAAAAAAAAAGAAAAGAAGCTTTTTGCCTAGTCATTTTCAGTTATTTTTGGATACCATTCAAGGTGATTTAGTAATATAAAAAGTCAATTAATTATGATTTTATATTTATATATATAGTGCTATTGCTATGTTGAGTGCTTAATCCATGCAACAAACCCAAGATGAGAAAATGATTAAGTAACTGATTCAGCATCACTCTGCTAAATGCCAGAGCCAGAGATTTAATCCAGGAAGTCTGACCCCAATGACATATTTTAAATGTTATAAACATTATGTCATATTGTGTCCCTGTTTGTTTATTACAATGTCCAGATGAGATTAACACATGAGTCTTGATGAAAACCTTACAAAAAATAAAAATAAAATAATTAAAATACAAATATTTAAATAGAAATATATATACATATATATTTTATACTATGTAGATTCTTATGTATATATATTCATAAAAGAATCATATTTTTGTATTTCCATTCAATATGCACATGTGAAAATTGAAATAGTGGGGTCTATAGAATAAATAACTGGATAAATGTTTTCTCAGGATTACACATTTACAAAATGAATATTTACTGCATTATTTTTTTAAATATTATGTTTTCTGTCACTTTAGCACCCAGAATAAAAGGTGAAACAGAAAAAATGATAATACCTATCATTCCCCTTCAACTTGTTCACATTATAAACACAACTCTAATATTTAAATGGCACTTGTTTGAGAATCTTATTTGATTAAAATCACATCAAAACAACAGCAGTACCAGCTTCTTTGGTTATTCAGAAAACACTGCAGGTGTTCATGTTTCCAAGAATCTAATTTTTCAAAATATTCCATTCTGTTTTATTTGTACATTTAGTTTGTGGCTCTCCAGATGAAGAAAGGATTACTAGAACCCAACTGCTTCATTTGCTGCAGAAATAACAAGACATAGTTAAAATAAATAAAACAGCTGTAAACCTGGGTCAAATCCCAACTCTCACCCACTAGTGAGTGCTGTAGCCATAGGCAAGAAACTCAACTTCTTCTTCTCTCTTTTTCTCCCTCTTTTTTTTTTTAAATGGAAAATTTTACCATATACAAAATTAGAAAACACAGTATAATGAATTCCCATGTACCTACTACCCAGCATCAACAGACTTATTTAATCTATACCCTTATCATTACCCCCTTCTTGGCTCATTCTGAAGCAAATTACAGTCATTGTACTATGGTATCTACAAATATTTCAGCATGTGAGGACAAAAGATAAAGACTACTTTTAAAACATAAATAAATACTATTAGCGTACCTAACAATTTACAGTAATTTCTTAATAACATCAAAGATTCAGTTGATGTCCATATCTCTCCCTCCTTCTCTCTTCTTTTTTTTTTTTTTTTTTAAGAAAATGCTTGATCACATTCAGGTTCTTTTTTTTTTGATAAAGATACTTTATAATCAAGGCTGTGTCTTTACAGAGGGAAATACATAATATTTGGTTGCATCCCTTTTGGTGATGTTAGCAGCCATTGTTAATTGTTGGCTAGATTCATTACTTCATTAGAATTTAGGAAAGATCATATTTTTGTTTTCTTTTTAAATTTATTAGCTGGAATATTTCTGTAATAAAGCGTTTCCCCTAATCCACTATTTGATTACCCTGAGAATAGAAAGGAAGGCTAAATCATTAGTTTTTCCCTTTTATTTACCTGTTACCAAAATATTTGATTGGCTCCCTATCACCCTCCAATGTTCACTATTGAAGGGATTTTATCTGTGTGTGTGAATTATGAGCAACTCATGGATTTAAACATAATCACAAATGCTTCAATCCATTGCAGATATCATTTTTATTGATGTTCAAATAGCCCCATTATTTTTGCCAGTAGAAGCCTCATTAAGTAGATTCTTGAATCTGATACAATCCTAGTATTCTTTGGTTTCTTCCATGATTTCTAATACTACAAAATATTCCAGTTTCCTTTTGTACATTTCCTGCCATAGACTGGGAATCAGCTGTTTTTCTAAGGGGGCCTGATTCCTTTTTAGTGGGATAGAGACCACAGTCTCAGCACCGGGTATACTCATGGCTACCAGGTAGATCATGTTTGAAGATTTTTTTTTTTCAGTGAAAAAATTTGGAAAAACATATTTTTAAAGATAACATATAGCATGAGTCCTTACAGACTTCCAATCCAAATTGAGAACCATAGGATTTCTACTTAATTGCATTGATGCATTGATGTCACATCTGTAGCTCTCTTCTCTCATAGAACTGGAAATCCCAGTTCTCAACATTTCTGACAGTTTATAAATCAAAAGGGGACTAGAAGTAACTCTTTCATAGGATCATTTGTGAATATCAAGAGATCATTTAAAGCATTCTTCAGTGTTTGGCATATGTGACAGTTCTAAGAAATAGAATTATTTTTTAATTTTATCACCATCATTGTCAACATCAATAATCTGGTAAGGACAATCATACCTCCCTGTGTCCCCTATACTGTGACAGAATTCAGATGTCTTCAGAAATGTACATAATTATATAGGCATGTGTGTTTATGTGTGTGCACACACATATAAATATACTTTGTACTTCTAAAAGACATTTCATTTCAAACTTAGCTACTCTGTTATTTAAAACAGTGAAACAAACATGAGGATTATAAAACTACCAATGTCACTGTGTATGAAGTCCTAAAACTATACATGTTATTGTTAGTTCTGCATAATAATAAGGAAACTGGAAAATGGCATGGGGTGGCAAAATAGCAAATATTTCAAAAGTCATCTTTTGGGGTTTTGAATACATCATGTTTTTCTAACACATTTAACCCATGAATCCTCACCAGTTTGGGCTAAGTTTGCTTAAATATGCTATAGCAAAGGTGACATATTTGTTTCATTTGTTTTTTCTCCCAATGCAAAAATGACAGTAAAACATACTGGTGCCCTAGTTTTTCATCACTAAAATATCAAGATGCAAAGTTGCCACCCACAGCTTTCCCAGGAGGCAAATTGTTCAGTTGTAATTTTACATTCTGGTCCAGGCTTTTTGGATACATTGAAAAACCCACTTAAACTAGCTCAAGTAAAGGACACCGACTCCTCTCACTTTAAATTCATGACCACACACTTCTGTTGGTTCTGTTTTTCTGGAGAATCCTGACTAAAACACCATACCACATAATACTTCCTGACATAACATAATGATTTACCTGTTTGTTATAACTATCGTTTATTGTCTGTCTTTCCCTGCCAAAACGTATTCTTAATGAAGGTAGGTGCTTTTCATCTGTTTTGTTTTCCGATGCATTATAAATACCTAGAACAGTGTCTGACACATAGTAGGCACTCAATAAACATTTATTGTGGAGGGGTCAAAAAACCATTTCAAAGATATCCCAGAAAAGGAAATCAAGTCTATCTAGGATTCTTTGGAAACTGGAAACTAAACCAGGCTTTGGGAACCAAAGCACCTCTTTCTTATTTTCTCAGAAGCCCCAAGCATATTTTTCCATGGCATCCGTGCTTCATGTTTCTGTCTCTGCATATTGGCTTCCTCCATTTCTCATAGCCAATTATGCACTTTCTGTTCCTATCATCTTCTCCCTTTACAAAGCATGGCTTTTTCAACTTACTCTGGTATTTTAAATGACTCATTCTCTCAAGATTTCGATTCCAGATTCTTAGGAAAGGAATGTAATTGTTACAGTCTAGAGAAGATGCAAACCCTAGTGTAACTAGCGGTGGCTCTGCTGGGGCATAGGTTAGGTCTTCAGCAGGACTGTGGGAAGGAGCAGTTCCCACAGAGGGGAGATCTGGATGGGCAGAGAACCCTACATGGGTTCATGACAGTCATCCTCTTAGTAGCATATGCCATATCTCTAGCAAAATTTGAGAAGGTAGGTCTGAGACAGATTCAGATCATATAGAACCTTTAGATTATGTTGCTACTTACAGAAAGTCATTAAATTATTCTAGAGGTCCTTTATTACAAAAAATCTTAAAATATTATGTCCAGTTGGCCTATTAAAACAACCATTTGCTTAAATTTGAGGAACTTTGCAAATCCGAAAAAGTGTAGGAAAATATCAATTGTCCTTTGATTCTACTGGATCCTATTTGAATGTATGTCCTTGTGTCCAACACTGTACCTATGATGTCAGAGAAACTTGATGTTGACTTGATTTTAGGAATGAGAACTAAATTAATATGTCAGCAAATTAATAGCAGCAAAAGTTACTTTTTAAGTAAGATACTTTTGTGATATAAATAAGACAATTTATGAAAGTTTTCATCACTCCTGTTGCATAGATAGAACTGAAATGACCTCTTCTTTGCAGTACAGATACTAAGCAAACCTCCTGACACTCCTGTGCACATTACAGAACAGCCATCAATATATCCTCCCATCTGTGTATTTATATATGTTAGATGTGGTTTGGGACCAACGTTTAAAAAAAATCAGTTGTTAATTTGATGATTTTGAACTATATACCTACTGGAAATATTTTTTGTTTATTTTAAATACATATCAGATAATGAAACCAATGTTATCTATTGTAGATATTAATAAATAGAGCTTACCTGTTCTTGCAAAAACATTTATTCAGTACCTACTATGTACTAAGCACTGTTCTAGATGTTGTAGATACTGCAGTGAACAAGATAGGAACATTTCTGCCCTCTGAAAACTTACATTCTATTGGAGGATGATAGACAATGGAGTAAACAGAGAACATCATTCCAGATAATGATCAACTACAAAGGAAGTTAAACTAGGTAACATTGTAGATAACAAATATTGTGGGGTATCGTGGTGAGAGAGTGGGCAGAGTTCAGGAGTATGTCTTTGGAGCTGAAATCTGATCAAGGAATAAGAGATGTCCAAGTGAAGAGATTTCAAAGTCAGTGCTAAGGCTTAAGAGAGCAAGGAACTTCTTGCATTCAAAGAGCAAAAAGAGAAGGCCAGCATAATTCAGGATAATGAATGAGGGAAAAAGTAGTAGAAAATGGCTTCAAAGCAGTAGGCAGGACCAGAGTCAGAACAGATGGGGCCTTGTAGATCATATAAGGAGGTTTGTTTTGTTTATAACATAAAATGGGGAACCATTGGAAGGTTTTGAGCAGAGTGTATTAAAAGCTTGTCGCCTTTCTGTGTGGAGAATAGATTGTAGGGTAGTAGAAGTGGAAACAGGGAAACCAGCTAGGCAGCTACAGCAGCTGTCCTGGATTGTAGTATTAGCAGTGGGAGATGGAGAGAAGTAGATGGGTAGATTGAAGGTAGAACGTGAAGAACTCGGTAGAGCTTTATTTGGGACATGTGGAAGTATCAGATTTGCAGATGTATGTGTCAGAAGCCAGAGGAGAGATTTATTGTCTCAGATATATCCTTAAGAATATGTAGTCCTATCATTCCCAGGATCGTCATGTCTAAGAAAATATAAATATATTTATGTCCTAGAGCATTCTTGAAAATTTTAAGGAATTTTGCAAACTTTAAAACAGAGTTTCTCTCCACACATGGAAGCGCGGCCCATGCATCAGAATCAGCTGGCAAGTTTATTAAGATACACTGTACATAATTTCCTGAATCCAAGCTCAGACCTACACAGTTAGACTTTCTAGAGATAGGACCCAGGAAAAGGCTTATTTAACAGGCCTTGTAGGTGATTTCTTGGCCCACTTAATTTTTTTTAAAATTTCTTTTATTTTTAAAGAAGCTATAGGTTACATAAATGTTACATAAAAAATATAGGCAATTCTCATTTGCCCCACCTTCTCCCCTTCCCACACTTTCCCACATTAACTGCATCTTTCATTAGTGTGGTACATTTGATACAACTGATGAAAACATATTGAAGCATTGCTGCTAACCATGGACTATAGTTTACATTAGAGTTTACAATCTGCACCACACAATTTTATAGATTATGGCAAATTGTATAATTGCCTGTATCCATCATTGCAATGTCAGGCAGGACAATTCCAATGTTATAAAAATGTCCCCATGTTACACCTATTCTTCCCTCTCCCTCCCCTCGGAACCTATGGCGGCCACTGCTTTCATATCAATGATACAAGTTCTTCTATTTCTAGAATAATAATGTCTACTTTAGTCCATTGCTCATTTCCCAATCTTGAGGATTTTGGAATGGTGGTGCCCATTCTGTCTCTGATTTAGAAAGGGCTTAGATCCCATGGGACAGATGGATGGAACTATCTTGCTTGCAGTTGCAGACACTCTGTTCTTTGGGATGGATGTTGTCCATCATCATCTCCTTGTTGGTCTGCTAAAATTTGAGGACACAGCTGGGGTGAATCATTCATTAAGTGCTAAGGCTATTGTTTTAGATATCAGTTTTCTATCTTGGTAATACTAATGCTTTATTTTCCCTCTCATCATAGTAACTATGTGTACACTAAAACCATAGTTTTATAAAGAAAATGTGGTTTGGAAAATGCCATCTTGAATTTGAAAATCAATTGAGTCTTATTCCAGTCAGAAAATTGCACAATTATCTGCAAATTGCACAATCCTTAGGGACTGAAGAAGCAAGTTTTAGTAATTTCAGTTTTTGTTGTTGGATACTGAAGAATATACAAGTTTTATAAAGAAAAATTATAGGGGAGATGTTCGGTTGTGTATATGGTAACAGAATAAACATTTTTTGAAAATCCATGTAACAGCGCTACACAGACAGTGTACCCTAAGTTAAACCATGGACTAAAAGTGATAGCATAATTATAAAAATGTGCTTTCATCAATTGTACCACATATTCCACACCATGCAAGGTGTTACTAATATGGTGGTATTTAGAAATCTGCATATTATTCATGATTGTTCTATAAACCCACAACTTCTCTAATAAAGGAAAAAAAAAACTATTATTAAGTTGATTCAGATTAGTGGGGCCAGCACAAATCCACCATGAACATTGGACTTACCTGCTTCCAAATCAATGATATTGTCCTAATTATTTTTAGACATTCAAGCAACTTGTCTTGGACAAGCTAGGTTGCAAACATTCAAAGTACAAACACTAGAGCTGCAAATCACCTAAACACCCAGGCCATTTTGAAAATTATGAGCTTGCTTTTGCTATTCAATCTTGCTGTTAGGACAAGAGCAAAGTTCTTGCTTCCGTTAATAACCAGTGGTAGAAGGAAAGGGGCTCCTACATTTCCAAACCAATCAGTTTAACCAATTTGGCAAACAAGGTAGGAAGAGAGAAACTATCATCAGCTCACTCTACCAGTATGGAAATGAGCTTCTTAGGATGTGAACACGTGTATCCAGGTGACACATTTATCCAGAACATACATATTTGTTTGAGCAGCACAGTGTTTTGGTTTGTGGTATAGCTTGGATGTGAATTGTTTCAGTAGGGAGGCACACTCTCCAGTTTACCATTCTCCCCAGGACCCCCATCACCTTATATTCTACCTTTTGGGCCCCGAAGCATTTGAGAATCTTATGCCTTGTTTGATGACCAAACTGTTAAACCCAGATTGCTGCTGCTATGAATAAAATACCCATTAAATCAGTTCTCTCTCCTTTGCTACTCTGTTCAGCTCTTCTTAGAGAAGGAACGTCACTCTGTCATGCAGTCAAGCATGTGCTTATTATTTACTGAAGAAGGAGGTTTAGTGATTTACCCAATTCTGCATCCCTCAGAGTGCTTAGAAGACTTTTCATAGTAAATGAACAACTGTCTTCTAAATTGAACTCAAAAAGTTACATTTGGGAGCTTCTTTTTTAAACTGTGTAAAATTAAAAAAACAAAAATAAAAACTTTCCTCTAACTATAGATATCAGTAATCAGAATACTAATTGCCAGTAATCATTAAGCCAATGAGCTAATTGCTTTGTAAGCTTTTTTCTAGTTCTTAAAATAACACTGAAAATGTAGGTGGAATTATTTGCTTTTTAGAGCAGTTAGACTTCGGTGAAATAGTGAGACAGACTTTAATTGAAATCCACTTGACTCTAAAGACTATGTTTGTTCTACTAGATCACGTGGTCATCTCCGAGATAGTAGGCGTAGTAGTTATTTATTGCTGGGTTGCAAATTACTCCAAAACTTAGTAGCTTAAAATGCCAGACATTTACTACCTCATAGTATCTAGGGATCCAGAATGTGGAGTGAATTAGCTGGGTGGTTCAGGCTCAAGGTCTCTCATGAGTTTACAGTTAAACTCCTGGCAGGGCCTGCATTCTCATCTGAATGCTTGACTAGTGGATCCGCTTTCAAGCTGAGTTACAGGGCCGTGGCAGGCCTCAGTTCCTTGTGGGCTGTTGGACTGACAGCTTCATTTCCCCTGGCTGTTAGCTGGTGGCTTCCCGCAGTCTCTTACCATGTGGGTCTCTCCATAGGGCAGCTCATAACACAGCAGCTCACACATGGTAGGGCAAGTAATCCAAGAAAGAGCAAGAGAGCATGTGCATCTACGTCAGTCTTTTATAGCCTATTCACAGAAGTGGCATCCCTTGCTTCTGCTGTGTTCTATTTGTTAGAAGTGCATCACTAAGTCCAGCTGATGCTCCAGGGAAAGGAAATTAATTTGGACCATTTGTGGGTAGGAGTATCAAAGAATCTAGAAAATCATCACAGCATGCTAATTCTTTGTTCAACTCAAATAAACTAATTATTTGCTACTTAATGGTGCACTTAGTTTGGCTGAATTTGGATTATATCTTGATAATTGTTTCGCTTACAATTCCTGACACATGTCCTGTATTTCATCTATGATGTCAATGTTTTGTAAAAATTATGTTTAAAAAGAGACTTTTTTTTCGCAAGCCAGGAATGTAATCGATAGTTTAGGAAAGAGCAGATTTTCATAAATATTGATCCAGACTTTAAACATTACTTAAATGTTTTCTACATGAGCTGTTTGGTTTTTTTTTGTTTGTTTGTTTTCTTTTTTAAAGATGGAAATGCTTTATTCACATAAGAAGCCCCAAATATTAACTCCTTGGCCTGCACTAATGAACTTCTTCTCAGGGTCTTGTTTATGCTAGTTAACATGCATAGGTGTTTAAGGGCTGTACCAAGAGAGTTGGCAGTTCACTTTACTCACAAATGTAAACTTTCTTCCAGAATGAAGGTCTGATATGGATGGAGGATAGCTCCAATTGTATAGAGAAGCATTAGTTTCCTTTTTTAAATGCACAAGTTTTATTTTTCCAAAGAAGAACCAAATGATTTACACTATATTTTAAGAATTTTAATTATGTATTATTTTTTAAAAATTTAGTCTAAAAAATAAAAATGACCTTTAAAATTCCCTAGTTAAATTCAATTTTTAAAACAATTGTTTACTACACTGGAAAACAAAATGACCAGTTTTTTCATAATTATTAATCTTTTAAATGTAAATGAATTTTTTAGGGTTTTCTTTATATCACAGAATTTCAGGTTAGAGACCCTCTAGAACAGTGATTCTCAAAGTGTGATCCAGAGACTCTGGGGTCCCAGTGACCTTTTCAATGTGTCCTCAAGGTCAAAATCCTCTCCATAATAATTGTAAGATGTTATTTGCTTTTTTCACTTGCATTCTTATACAAGGTAGTCATATTTTCCAGAGATTTCATGAACCAAGTTATCTCCACAACTCAATGCAGAAGCAAATATGAGATCAAGCTGTCTTCCGTTATACCAGATATTAAAGAGAATTACAAAAGTGTAAAACAATGTCACTCTTCTTCCTAATTTTTTTTTTTTGTTTTTGTTGTTTTGGAAAATACAGTTAATTTTCATAAAAAGGTTATTTATAGGATTATTATTGTTATTTTATATGAATTGATGAATAAATATTTCAAATGTCTGTTTTAATTTTTAACATAGTAAATATCAATTGATATAACCCACATAAACCAAAGCTCTTTGGAGTCCCCAATAATTTTTCAGAGTATAAAGGGAGTCTGAGATGAAAGAGTTTGAGGATTGAGGCTTTAGAAAAATAACTTTATTTTTCAGATGTAGAGACAGAGCTCTAAATAGAGTATGTAATTTGCCAAAAATTCTACAGCTTATATATAGCAGTACTGGGACTTTAACCTAGGTAGGTCTCTAGATTTGGGTTATGCCATATGGCTCAAGCTTTAATATTCATAAAAACAGTGAGATTCTCTGAAGCAATGCCCAACTGTGGTTATGAATGTTATTCTAGAAATAAAGGTGTATGTACCCTCCATGAAGGAAAAATATTTTTTCTGTGTACTGTGGGGCTTAGTATTTGTTTTCCATTAGCTTTTGCTGCTTAACAACCTATCCCCAAACCTAGTGGATTAAAACAAAAACCGTTTTATAATGTTTGAGAGGCTACCAGTCAGCTGAGAGGTTCTGCTAATCAGAGCCAGGCTCTGCTGATTTTACCTGGATTCCTGCCTGCATCAGGGGTTCCCCCACAGTCAGCTGGGCACAGGCTGACTGACTGCTAAGGCCAGGGGTGACTGGGCCACATATCTCCTATCACCCAGCAGGCTAGCCAGGCATAGCAGGGTCCAAAAGAGCAAGGGGTTGCTGCAAAGCCTCATGTGGCCCAAGTTCATAACTGGCTCAACATTACTTCTTTTGAGAAAAGCAAATGACAAGGACAGCCCAGATTTCAGGGAATGGGGAAACACTCTACATCTTCACAGGAGGAGCTACAAGGTCACATTGCAAAGGGGCATGAATACTGTGAAGGAAGTAATTACAAACATTTGTTGCAAACAACCTATCATGCTATCATTTCTGAATATCTGAAGTAATCAAACCAAAGTTCCACTTTTCAAGCAGATAAAAAAATAAAAATAAAAAACTACAGAGTAGAAGTAAATTCTCCCTTCTCTCTTCTCATTCTTATAAAAACAGAAAATTTCATACATTAAGTAGAGGATCTTCAGTGAATAAATGTGTGCATAGAGTTAGTCCTAGTTCACCACTCACTGGATCTGTGAACTCAAGCAAGTACTTAACGTCAATGTGAGGGAGAAGGTGGGGAGGAGATTATGTGGTTTCCTTTCCCTTGGTCTTTATTTGTTTAGTCTTAGTGGGACTAGGCCGCCTATCATTTGATATCTCTCCATCTGATTTCATAAATATGACTTTGAACAATAATGTGAGGCAGTAAATACAGTGACTGAGGGATTAGACTGTAGCACTAGATAGGATTGAGTTCAATTCCCATTTCTGACATTTGAGCAAGTAACTAAACCTCTTTAAATTGTAGTTTCCTTGTCCTTCAAATGGAGATAACAGTTTCTACTTTAAAGCGTTTTCTTAAGGATTAAATGAGATAGTGATTGTGAACCACTTAGCTTCACACAGAAAATGCTTTAAAAATGTTAGCTAGTAGCCATTTCAGAAAAGTTCTTGCTCTAGACCAGTTCATTGAGTTCTTCTTGAAGCCTGCGGATAATATGGCAGTGCCACGTTTAACCACGTATAGGTGTCTTCAAGAGCAGGGTTTGTGTCGTCAGCCTCGGAGGCCTCCCTGCTGTTGTTTCTGTCAGCCCTATGCCAAATACAATCCCGAGGTCATCTTTGTAAATACATACTAAATATCTGACATTTACCACCTGCATTAGTCAGCCAAAGGGGTGCTAATGAGAAATACCAGAAATGGGTTGGTCTTTATAAGGGTATTTATTTGGAGTAGAAGTCCACAGTTACCAGGCCATAAAGCGTAAGTTTCTTCTCTCACCAAAGTCCATCACCACGTGTTGGAGCAAGACAGCTGCCGACATTTGCCAGGGTTCAGGCTTCTTGGGTTCCTCTCTTCCCAGGGCAGCGTTTCTCTCCGGGCTTAACTCTTCTGTTTCCTCCACAAGGTCAGCTGTAGACTATGAGGCAAATGGCTCACTTCTCTTCTCCTGGGGCCTTCTCTCCAACATCAAAACTCCAACATCAAAATTGCTACTCAAAACTGCTCCCTCTGTCCTTTGCCTTGCCTATTATATTCAATTCCCCCACCCACCAAGGGGTGGGGCTCAACACCCTACTGACACTGACGTGGCCCAGTCAACGCCCTAATCATAACTTAATCATGCCCAGATTAACAGATCAGTTTACAAGCATGATCCAATTATATTTTTGGAATTCATAATTAAATCAAATTGCCAAATGGCTACACTACCCTTCCACTCTAAGCCATAGTCACAAATTGGAAGAATGTATGCTTGCTGGTTAAATAAGAACTCATAGTTTATTTAGCATAGGATAAGGATAAACTCCTTACCAGACAATTTAAGTTAAATCTAACCCATCCTCATAGGGGATATCATGCAAGCACAGAGGAGTGTCTCTTATCTGGAGTTTAGGGGTAGCTTGAAATTTTTGCTTATTCGTCAATACACATGGTAAAAATCCTGTGGTTTTTAGGCCAAAAATTCCTCTGCAAGAACATCCTGCCTGCTTTTCCTTAAATAGGAGAGTCCTCAGCTGACCCCCATCTCAGTGAGGATACACAAAAGAACGGGGTGAGCTGGAGAAGCACAGTCCAGTTCCTACAGCAGTCAGCCAGGCCTTCACTTCCTCTGACACCCCTTATCAGAGAGCAGATGGGTTGGTGTAACAGTTGATGGGATTTTATGGCACAGCTGTGCATATCTCCTTGGCCATTCAATTGGCCTTGTTTACTTAAACATCTTCCATTACCACTCTTGAGTTAAACTCTTCTGTGTGACTACATCCACTTTCCACCAGGTAGCGATATTCCATCTAAACTGTACATACTGGCTGCCTCTGGAGAGAACTGTGGCAGATTGGTTCCCAAAATCAATCAGGCCAGAGAATGCCATTACCAGAGGGTGATGGCCACTGAAAGGACACTTTTGTTGCCTCAGGAATGACAGTATATCTATATTAAAAGTCAGCAACATCAGGAAGTTTTCTTTGACACAGGAGGTTGTGCTCCACCTTGAGAGTTTATTTCTGTCCCTCCACCTTTTATTCCTTTTTTTTTTTTTTTAATTTTTAAAGAAGCCTTAGTTTACATAAATAATCCTGGGCAAGTCCAATGAACAGGAGAGTAGGTGTTGGCTGCCTCAGCCAGCATATGAACAGTCAGAAGATTTAAGTCTCTGGGACACATATTTTAACAAGTATAGTCCTAATTATAGGTTCAAATAAAAGGAGAATAAGAACCATGTGTAGGAAAATTATAAATGAGTCCAACTCCGATGCACTGGGGGGACAGGTTATCATATAGTTCAAGATAAGGCCCACTGACAGGGTGAGGATTCCTGAGGCTGTCTGCCCTGTATTGTCCAGAGGTCTCTAGAGCCCTTAGGAGCCCCCTGCTTGAGGCACTGTTTACTGTGGCTGTCAGTGAGCCCCTTTTAAGAACTGTTCCTTACAGAACTCCCCTTATTTTACCAACTCTGGGGCTTGGGGCATGGGAATCCTCCAAAGGGAGAAATAGTCTTTAAAGCACACAATCTGAAATTTTACTTGATGAGGATAGATTTCCTACTCTCTTACACCACAAGATTTGAATTTAAAAAGTAGTAATTAAACAAGAAAATAGGCTATCATTGATGCAGGACAAATGCTGAGCTGTGACTTGACTCTGCCCTTCCTAAGATCCCACTAGGAAATCAAGCCTGACCCATCCTTGGCCAATTCTTTTGAGTTGCTTGAGGTCTAGAAATGATTTGACAGAGGAACATTTGTGTCGAACAGTCCATCTAAGGAGCAGAGGGAAGAATAAGAAGCAATTAAGGATTCAGAGCAATCACTCGGAGGACCTGTGAAACATTTTCCGTGCTGAATTTGAAGAGTTGGGGCTGACAAGGGTGTCTCTCTCTCTTGAAAACTCCCCATGACTTTAATTGAAGTTGACTGTACTCAGTTCTGTACCTTTGCACAGTCTACAGGTGTCTCTAAGGAGTTGAGTCCATTCTCATTGCAGACTGATGGACTTCCCATTAGTCACTGGAGTTAGGCATGAAAAGAATGCTTGTCCTCTCACTGGACATTCAGTCATACTGCTTCCCTGAAATGTTTGCCTGCCTTGCTCCATTGAAAGGCAATTTGATCTCCCTGTTATTGCAAACGGTTATCTTCTCCTGGGGAAACTTTTTTGGAGGGGAAAAATTTTTTTTAAATCCATTGAAAACCAAGGTTCGGTTTTATGGGACTAGGGGCCTTTTCAGGTACTTAGGTGGCTTTCTGGGGAACATAACTAAAGAGCACTGTGTAATGTTACCCTAAAATGTATTAATAATTCCAGCATTTAATGGAATAATTATACCTAGGGGGGTATTTTTTACATCCTAAAAGAAAAAAATGTAGCCATTCAAATATGATTGGGAAATGCCAGGGGTGAGTAAAATTAAACAGGATTCCTTAAACTTTTCTGTGTTAATTTTTTGTGACTCTATAAGAAGGACCAAAATATGCAATGTTTCCCAAGTAATCCACTACTCTTTTCTGTGAAACACATCACAGGATTACTGTTCCTCAGAGCACAGTTTGAGAAACAGGCCTTTGGAACAGTGGACTTCAAATGAGAAATATGCACAGTGTGGAGGCAATGCAAAAATAATGAGCATTCGGGTTCAGTAACTAAATATTGACATTTCTGTTTATATTTTCGCATCTAAATGAAAGATAATAAGTTTTGCTAATATTTACTTGCAGACTGATAGTAATAAACACAACAAATTTAAATACTAATATGGGGTAATTTTTTTACTATGTGGTGTTCAATTCAAAAAGGTTTGAAAGTCCTGTGATAAACATGTAAGTAATTTATACACTCTAAATATTTATACTTTATAAATAAATAGTTCTTGGTATTTAGTAAGGGCTCAAATAATGATAGCTGGGAATATGTTAATGGTGATATTATTGGTAATTCTAATACTATCTTATCTTTTCTGGCTGCATAGAACCAGTTGAACAATAGTCTGAAATTACATTAAAGTACCAACCCTGTGATTATTGCAAAGTTAGATACAATGGGAGATACCAAATAGATAATTACCCTAGGGCATTTATCAATTGAGGATAAAGTTTAAATAAATAATGAAAGAACAGTGTAAGTCACTTTAATTTCCCTTTAGAAAAGAAAATACACTATTGATAATTTGACTCTGAAATATTTTCACTGGACTCCACTGTTTAATATCTTGGTACAGGTTTATATTTTTCCACAGTAAAACCCTTCTAAAATGAAATATTTAGTTAGCAGATAATAAAATAGACATATAGACTGACAATAAAACTGGAAAAAAAAACTTTTTAAAATGCCTTGTTATATAAAATAATGTCACAATTATGTGAATGTGTTCAGTTATTAAATGAATATTTTCAAAATGGCATTTCTGCTCTTTAGGTCTCATATAGTATATGTTTTTACCAGTATTTGAAAGCAAGCATATCTATCACTTGCATCTGTTATACTTTTTTGAATTATATATTTACAAAGCCTTGTAACACTTCGTAGAGTCTTAATCCCTCCAAGTAAACTCCAATAAATATATATTTTAGTTTATTCATAGACTGTCTGAATTTATTATGTGAGTTATTTTTTAAAAATCATAATACAAAATAATTTAATGATTCTGTTTCTAGAATCCCATGAATAAAATGTAAAAGATAAGTTTAATTTTCAATGCATTATGAGGAGTTTCACTGCATCTCCTTTTGATATCTTTTGAAAGAAATCTAATTACTTTTCACTCGTTATTATGATGAAAGCTTTAAAAGTCAGGTCATATATATTTGAATATGTTATCATTTAATTTTTTAATCACTTTGAGAGACTGCTAAGTACTCCTCCAGAGAAGATTCAAAGCAAAGAAAAAAAAGAGGCCTGCCCTGAGCTAACCCTACACAGTACATTGAGCTGGTTTTGGACCTTGACCACCCTTACAATGTTATGGACTGTTGCTCTTTTGTCTGCAGAAATCTGTGAAGCAAGAGCATATGTTTGCTTTCCATCTGCAACATTCTATATTTGGTTAACCCAAAATGAAGGCAAGAAGATTGTTTTTTTTTAAGAACAACGGTAGCCACAAAGTATATACAATATGCTGCTCCTTTGTGTCAGATTCCAAAACCTTAGACATGAAAATAACCTTTCAATGTTTTATTTTCAATTTGCAAACACTTTGCAGAGTTCTTTTAGTGTTGTTCAACAGCTGAATTTCCCTTGGTGCAAATATTTGTGTGTGTTTATGACATAGCAGCAAAATGGTATATAACTAAAGGTTTTTCATAAATTTTTAATAATTCTTATTTTTCTAAAAACTATTAACTAACCTTTTTTTTTTTTTAGCATTATCTGCCAGATACTGCTCTAAACATTTTGCAAATAACAACTCATTGTTTACTACATGACATCTCTGTGAAATAGCTGTTTTCATTATCCCAATTTACAGATGCAAAAATGAAAGACAGAGAAGTTAGGTAACTTGTCCAACCATTTCATAGAGAGAAATATATAATGAAGAACTTTAGGATTATCATTGAGGGCTCTGTTATCCTTGAGTGGTTCTTTTTATTCACTCAGCAAGAGACTAGAGGGGTAACCATTATGAATTCTTTCACAAGGATAAACAACTACCAGCCCAAATCCACATGTGTATGAAAGAAGTATTTTATTAATTCAACAGCATTTACTGTCCCTATTTTCTACCAGATACTGCCTAGCAAGCAGTCTGTCAAACATCTGGCATGTTGACAAAAGTTCTTGTTAATATTTCTGCCTATTGAACAGCTATTAAGCATCTCCTATATAACCCTATTGAAAAAACAGATGTTTACATACTTGTGCCTAAAAAGAAGGAAAGAAGCTGGAGGACAAGAAACATACTCTTTCTTAGTTTGTACTTAGTACTCTTTGGAAATTGTGACTTTTTTTCTCATTCTCTTAGTTTGAAAATGGATGAATTTTATTTTAACACAAACTGGCATTTAGTTTCCCAAACATATAACATATTTTCTATTTCCTAGCCAGGAGAGTGAAATGGAAAAATGCGGCCTTGCAGGTCATTCACGTAGATCTGGTGTGAAATCTGTACGCAAACACTTAACAGATGTGTGATTTTTGGCAAGTTATTTGATCTCTCTGAGCCTTAATTTCCTCAACCATGAAATGAAGATAAAAATAACTAACTTGCAGCAGAGATGCTCAATATCTAAAATAATGTGTATAAAATCTGCTAATCTAAAAACATTATCTTAGTGAGGATTAAATGAGATGAAAGTAAAGTCTTTAATAGAGTTCCTAAGAATAAAAAGCCAACACTCAATAAATGACTACAGTTACTTTAATTGCACCATAGTAGGTACACAACAACTAATTGTTGAACAAATGTAAGAATGCCTCCTAAATGCACTGTGCATTCAAATTGTACACTATGCACTTATAATTTTTCCTTAATGATATTACAATTAATTTTGTATTGAGAGTTTTTTAAAAAATAGAAATGTTGCAAAATCAAAAGTTGGAGATGACATTTATAAAAAACTGATGACTGAGTTCTTAATACTCACTTCTCTTCCAACTTGAAGCTCAAATATATTCAAAATTCTATTATTGTATATTTGTGGAAAGTTTGATCACATTCAGTGCTGTGTTGAATGTGGTTCTTTTGTCTTCTCTTAGAGTACAGTCTAGAGTGTTGTGATACTGTTTGAGCAGAGGATTTTTCTATGCAGATAAACCGAGGTTCAAGAACTCAATATACCACTTCCTAGTGTAATGGCAAGATTTTTTGCAAGCCGTTAACCTTTCTGAACTGTGGTTGCCTCATGCAAATCTGCTAATACTTCCTTCATAGGACTGTGGTCAGGATTAAATGCAATGATATACTTCTAGGCTTAGAATAGTTCCTAGCACATAACAAGCTTTCAGTAAGCTGTAGCTTTTATTATTTCTATGATTCATCTAATAAACTGGTGTTCTTTCTGCTTTGTTCATGTATTTGTTTTGTTGTGCTGTGTGTGTGTTTCCTTTTACAGATGGATATACAACTGATGACATTGAGTTTTACTGGCGTGGGGACGATAATGCAGTAACAGGAGTAACAAAGATTGAACTACCACAGTTCTCTATTGTAGATTACAAACTTATCACCAAGAAAGTGGTGTTTTCCACAGGTTTGTACCAGGGAAGAGGGTTAAGGGATAAGATCTACATCCCAGCTTGTCAAATATATTCTCTTATATCAGGGTTGGCTCCCAGGGAATGACTGTGACTCTAGATGACTTAGATCTGAAACAAAACAAAACAAAAAATCATCCTCAGTTCTGAACCCATTCAATTACTTTCCAGAAGGCACCCACAGCAAAGTTTACAGGGTCAGCTCCATAGCTCTCATTTTCCAGAGAAGGTACTAATTGTTGAGGCAGAAATGGAGAAACAAAGGCCTGGGTCACAGGACCTGGCTCGGAGGTTTTCTGGCAAGGAGTAGATGTGGTACTTTTTATTTCAGTCCACATCTTCCCATCTTACCAAATGACTTTTTTTGAGGTCAGATAAAGGGAAATTTTGAAGCAATGCTCCTAAGCAATTGTGAAAGAAAAGAATGAAAAAGTTAGTAAAGAACTGTATTCCTATGTCCCCAAATTTATGTATTCCATAATGTTTTCATTTCCTCACTCAAAACAAACACCACACAAAGGGTTGTCTTAAACAATGGAGATTCATTGGCTCATGATTCTGAGGCTAGGAGAAGTTCAGATCAAGGAATCACCAAGACTATGCTTTATCCTAGAAGACAGGTGTTCTGGGGCTGGCTGCTGGTGATCCTTAGTCCTTGGCTTTTCTGCTATGGCAATGCACATGGCAGCCTCTCCTTACTTCTCTGCTCCATTGACTTCCAGCTTTTGGCTGCTCCCTGTGTGGCTTTCTCTCTCTGCCTGACTTTCCATTTAAGGCTTTCAGTAGTAGTAGGAATAAGACCATCCTGATTCACTTGGGCCACACCTTAACTGAAGTAACCTCATCAAATTGTCCTATTTACAAAGGGTTCACACCCACAGGGATGGATTAAGTTTAAGAACATGTTTTTCTGGGGGTACATAGCACCATACCACCATAAACAAAATTGACTCTAATCCTCTGAAACCTACTGGGGAATAGCCATGCCACAGTTCAGTCTGATTGCAATACAGTTCTCTAAAGACAATAGGGCTGGAGGTTTTCACACTTTTCTCAAAGTGGCAATTTTCTTAAGCAACTTTACCTCTTGTTTTGGAGCTAAAAACTCTTCCAGATGTCAATATTATCCTGAAATGCCTTCACCATCATTACCCTTCCAGAATTGAGATTGTTGTATTGGGATACTTGGTTTCATCAGCACAATTTTTACATTTTTCCTAACAAAAGGTCAGGAAAGTAATCACTTTCTAGGCACCCATTTAGGGGGAAAGATAATAAGCCCACAGGAAGATCCCTCTTTATGTTTTCCTTATTAAAATGAATCTTCCAGGCATAGAAATAGCTAATAATGTAACCTGTATTTTGAATTGCCCTTCTGCTAAGGAATCAGCCATCTTGTTTCTTTGCAAACTGCTTGAAGCAAGAGCTGGGTGATTTAGTAAGAATTCAAAGTAACTTCTAGCTTTAATAAAAGAACAACAGCCTCAACAACCATAACAATTTTTCCTAAATTTAAAGTCCTCTGAACCTTCAGACTGTAAGGAAATGAATTCCTACTTACATTCTTACTTTAATATAGGATACTTGGCTTGGTCCAAGAAGGCTAGGCAAGACTTCTTCTCAATTAGTGAGAATAACTCCCCCCACACACACCCATTCCTTATCAAAGTGCATCTTATATGTTCTAAGACTGTGTTCTGTTAGTTTTTTTGTTTGAAGAGTAATTACCTAGATCACCACAAGCAAAGTACCTAACCTTCAAGAAACTGACCCTTTAACTTATGTCTTCCACAAATATTCCTCAGAACAGTGGTTCCCTACTTTTGGGTGGGTTAGGGATCCCTTTGGAATTTTGATGAAAACTATGAAACTAGAAAACAAATATGTTCACATGAAACCCTACACAAAGTTTCAGGGGGTTCCTGCACTCCCTGAAGCCTTAATATTGATTGCAGATTTAAAATGCATTCTGTGACTTATGAAGAGATTTCTTTTATTAAGATTGGAGTATGCAACCTTATTCTTGTGTATGACAAAACTTAAAGGATAAACTTGCTGAGGAACAATTGAGAGGGTAGACAAAGGGGTTGTCCTAAACTGCCTTGTTATCACAGTTGCTGAGAATGAGTATCTTTGATGGGATCCTTTCCATCACTGGTAAGTACATGGTGGCCAGTTAAAAACCCAGTGTTCCCCAGACTACTTTTGCAAAAGGAAATATTCTTCACCAGGAGCTAAAATTTGATTTAGGGAAGATATACAAACTCTGTGAAAGTATTTAAAGGAAAATATCCTGTAAATATTCATTTACATCATGACGATGATGTTCTCAACTTGCCTTTTTAGGTTCCTATCCCAGGTTGTCCCTCAGCTTTAAGCTGAAGAGAAACATCGGGTATTTTATCCTGCAAACATACATGCCATCCATCCTGATCACCATTCTCTCCTGGGTCTCCTTCTGGATTAATTATGATGCTTCCGCTGCAAGAGTGGCATTAGGTAGGTCATTTTCCAACTGCTTGTGGAGTTTGACTGTGTGTGTGTCTTGTCCTTACCCTAGAATTTGTGATGCGTGAAATGACCATTCACATTACAAGAATTTGCCTGTGAGACTCTGGGTGATCTGATTCAGCATTAAATCAATTAAGCACAAATTAAAATTCTTTCATGTCAAAATTAGTTAACCGCATAGTTGTTGTTGGTCATTTTAATGAAATTAGTGCCATCAATTTGATATTTTTATTGAAGCATATTTCATGTAATATTGCTTGCATAATTGTTCAATTTGTATCCATGCTTCTTTACCTGAGAAGAGTTCCCTTCTATCTTTTCTTTTTTTTTTTTCTGAGTAAGAAACAAGGAAATGTCATGTATAGCTAATGGACAAGCAGAAAGACTTCTAAAGCTTTATTAACGTCTTAGAGTAGCATGGCAGAGGGCAAGAGGTAATGAAGTAAAGATGTTGGGACATGGTTCATGGCACTGCTCATCTTTTGCCTCATTTTTGTGCTATAACATGAAAGGAGGGAAATAATAATATTTCCTGAACATTTTATATTAACTCTAGATATAGTAAATTAGTGAACTTCAATAAAATCTTTATAATTTTGAGTCCTGACTGTTCCCTTTAAAATGTTGATCTCCTCCACCATTTCAAACATTATTTCCTTAGAGAAGTCATTTGTTTATTCATTCAACAAATATTTGTTGAACACCTACTATGAGCCAAATATACTAGGCTCTGGAGACACAGCATTGCCCTTCTGGAGGTTATATTTTAGCTGTAGAGGATGGAAATAAATTTAATAACTATACAAATTATATAATTAGTTAAGCCTATGGAGGGAATGAAACAAGTAAAGGAGATTGGACTTGACAAGGTGTGTGGTATAGAATAATCAGGGTATGCCTCACTTAGAAGTTGTCATTTGGACTAATTCTTAAAGAAGAATGAGAGAAAGAGTCATGTAGCAAATCTGGATGAGGTCAATCCAGGCTGCTGTAGAGGCCCTACGGGAGAAACATGCCAACCATGTCCAAGAAACAGTGAGGAGACCAGTGAGGCTGATGCAGAGTGAATGCAAAGACAAAAATAGTGAAAGACAAAGTCGGGGAGAGGGGACTAAAAGATCATGAAGGGGTTCGCAGGCCATGGTAGTGAGTTTGCTTTTATTCCGAGTCAAAGAGAGCTATTTAGCAAAGAAGTAACATGCTTTGATTTCAGCTTTAAAGGTATCTCTTTGACTGCTACGTTGAGATGAGATTGTGGTAGTTCAAGTGTGGAAGGGGGAATAAGTATTGAATGACCTCCCAGGCTGAGTCAAGTCCTCTAGGACATATGTATGTATGTGTATGTGTGTGTGTGTGTGTGTCTGTCTATCTATCTATCTATCTAATCTTTCTCTCTTACAATACCATAGAACTCCTTCAGTTATAATTTACATTTATTTGGTTATTTAACCACTGTTGTTTTTCCCTAAAGTACTGAAAGATCCACTGGGGAATGGTCCATATCTGGTTTTGCTTCCTTTATATCTGTAGTGTCTCACACAGTAAATGATAATCCATAAATAAAGGCATGTAGGAAGTTTGCAAATATCCTATTTTTCCAAAGAGAATAGCTATTACCTATTTTATGTCTATTATAGGAATAGTAAATATTTTTGGCTTTTTAAAATAAATTTTTAAATTTTCTTTTTATGTGAGAAATTGTATTACTGGGTTCAAAAATACCTTAAAATTGGATTGAGATGAATAGACAAATCAATATTGTAGATTTTATTGCATACATAGTGCAGAATAATCTGTGGTTGAAATAATGAAGAGGAAAATGAAGAAAAATGTTTCAAAGTGACTAAGATTATAAGGTGTAAGACATCTTAGATTTTAAGGTGTAAGATACCTTACATTATAAGGTGTAAGACACCAGATCTGAAAGACCAGGGTTTTTCTGATCACACTCAGAATCAAATGCTCATATTTATCTCTCCAGTAATAGAAATAAGAAGTAGAAATATACAGGCTCATGTAGCTGTTTTATAAGCCTGTATAAAAACAAATAAAACAAAAAAATTATGATCTTATTAGAGAGGTAAAAAAAAATTACAAACTATGTCCCAACAAATCATAAAAAAGGAACTTAACCTCTGGGATGGTACCGGGCAATGCTTAAGACACAGGCTCCTGAGTCAGAGAGGACCTGGTTCAAAGGGTGACTTTACAACTTCCCATCTGTGTGATCTTCACCTCTGAGCTCTATTTTCACCTCACTCTTGCTTCCAGAGCTGGACTTCATTCTGTTCAGGACTTTGACTTCCAATGCTTTTGCCCAGCATATATCAATCTATCTCTTCAACCACAGCTTTGAAGGAAACTACTCCCCATGGCTGGGGATGCCCACTCAGGTGGACAAACAGTAGTCATCTGATCCAGCATGGCATTTCCCATAAATAATCCTATAAAAATTCTCTATTACATATCTTGGTTTTATATTCTTGGTTACTCGATCCAGAAACAAAAGTGATATGATTCCTGCTTCTCTGTTCCACTACACCCCCAGTCTCCCAATGTTGTCAATATTATTCTACATTGTTTGTATAATGTATTCATTTATTTCAGGGCTATTGCTCTTATTTTAATATACTTCTCCTTCATCACTTACTAGAATTATTCTGAATGTTTCTTAACCAGTATTCTTTATTCCATTCTTCCATGCTACTCCTCCATTCTCCACACTGCTCTCAGGGAAATTGGCCTAAATACAATTTGACCATGCCTCCCCACTTGAAGCTGGTCAGTGACTCCACATTGCCTTTAATTTTAAGTCTAAACTCCCTCTTAGGTCATGTGTATATGTTTATCCATTATGCAGCCCATGCTTAAGTCTCTGCTCTCCCTTCCACTTTTCTCTTTATGTCCTGGGATGTACTCATGCTGACTTTCTTGAGATTCCTTTATTGGGCTATGCAGTCTCACAGCCCAAAGTGAGCCTTGACATACAAAGCTCTCAGCACCACCAAAGCAGCTCAGTACTGCCATCACTTCTGACTTCCCATCTCTTCATGCCTGAGGGACTCCCACCCATTCTTCAGGACTCAACTCAGAAGTTTCCATTCCCTGATCTTCTTTCTTACTACACCACAAGGCTGAACCAGGGTGTTCACATTCTCACTCCTCACCCTGCATATATGTCTAGCACAGCATTTAATTCACATTTCTCGTTTCCTGCTAGATATATAATATATAAATACAATTTAAAATATTCCAAAATGACTAGTATTCACTGTAAATTAATGATTTATGCACATCTCCTGGACTAACCATAAGGCTCAGTATATAATAGATCCCCAATAACTATTCTGTAACATATATGAATGAATAAATGAGTACAATCAACCCTTCCAGAATTTATGAGAACAGCAAGGAAAGGGGAACATTATTACTCTAACTCTTTCATTTTTTCAGGAATCACAACTGTCCTTACAATGACAACAATCAACACCCACCTCCGGGAAACTCTCCCTAAAATTCCCTATGTGAAGGCCATTGACATGTACCTGATGGGATGCTTTGTCTTCGTTTTCATGGCCCTTCTGGAATATGCTCTGGTCAACTACATCTTCTTTGGGAGGGGACCCCAACGCCAAAAGAAGGCAGCTGAGAAGGCTGCCAGTGCCAACAATGAGAAGATGCGCCTGGATGTCAACAAGGTAAATATAGAGGGCAAGCTCTCCTGTCTTCTTAAACTCATGAAAGAATGCTAGCAATATAGGCTAATATCCTTGTTTCACAAATGAGGAAACCAAGACCATGGAAGAGAATGGATAATTTCCCCAAAATCACACAGATGGAGGCACAATTAGGGCCCAAATTTGTGACCCAACATTTTGATGCCCTTTACATTAACCTAGTATTGCCCAAACTTTAGTCATCTGAACCACCTTTTTGCTTTTTTCCATATGGCTACAATATATGTTATTTTTTTACTTTATATTAATTTACATTTATTTGCTTTATTTAAAAGTATAAAAAAGAAACATCATTCCACCAGTATTAGTTCCAAAAATACCAGAAGGTAATCCTAAATATAAATGAAATATGCAATGTGTTGTTAAATTCCATACTGCCTGATGAACACTCTGGGCCTAAGTTCTCCCTTCATTTTGATAAAAAGGGAGATCAGGAAGTCTGATATGTTAACAACCCACTAGCAACAAACTGAGACTTTCTCTGTCAAGTCGTCAGAAGGATAGAAAGAAAAGTAGAGGGGAAAAGAGAGGAATAATTTTTCTCCTTAAGTGACACAATATCACTTAATACCTTGCACATGGACCATTTAAAATTACTGAAGCACTTGACCATACCAGACCCCTAGCTTGCTTACCCCAGGCATAATCGAAGAATAATTGTCTGCACAATTGTAAAGCATGTTTATTTTTAAGGCATTAGTTCTCAACTTAGGGTATTCATTGGAATGACCTGGAGAGCATTTAAAAATATTGGAAGCTGGGCCTCTTGCCCAGAAATTCTGACTTAATTGTCCTGAGATATGCCTGAGAGTCATGATTTTTTTTTAAGTTCTCCAAGTTATTCTCACTTGCAGCCAAGATTGAGAACCACCACTGCTTTGAGATTTTGACAACAGTCCCAATGAGACTCTTGACTTCCAAATTGTGATTTCACCTGGCTTTCTGTATAGAACTTTCTGCACTAAACAATATTTATAGATATTTTTTCATGTAATCAAAATACAGACTCTTCAGAATAGACCAAACACACACACACACACACACACAAACAAGACCTTGTTTTAATGTCTGCCCTAAATAATGTTTATAAAGCAGTGTGAGATGTTGGAGTCAATAAACAACAGTGACAGGGCTAGGAAAACAGTAATACCTTTAAAACATCTGGAATTAGTAACCATAGGATTTAGTAAATATTTCACTGACATTTTAATATTTAATCTCAAAGATAGCACATTGTAAATCTTCTCTACCATTCGCTTTTATTTGTAACAAACCCTATAGAAGCTTCTCACTCATTGATGTTTTCCATATATCCCTAGGTCTGATATTTGATATTGAACTAGTCTTTAATCAGAGGCACTTCTTTCTTAGGAGATATATTTGTAAGGATGCAAATTTTAGGTATGGCCCTTGAAAACCAGTGAACACTGGAGACTAGGATATTGTCAATTTCTCTCTGATCCCAAGTTTACACTTAATGGAATTATTGGGATCTGTCAATAGATTCCAATTTACAATTATAGCTCTCAGGCTAACAAATAAGAGTGCACTTTTTAAACCCAGTTTACAATTTTCCTGATATAAAGCCCTAGTAAAGAAAATAAAATGAATAAATAAAATTATCTCATAGGACTGTAGCTTGAAATGAGGCTAAATCAGTTGCCTAAGGCAAGGCTAACTTAATAAGATAATATCTGATCTCTTTTCACTTTCATCTACCCTATTTTTTCATGCCTATTTGCACTTAAATGATAAATTTGAGATCCAGCGCAGTGGAGGTTTTATAGCAAACTGAACCAAGAGAGAATCTGATAGTTTCAAATCCAATGTGCAAAGGTGAAAATAGTGAAAGGTTGACAGGGCAAGTACTCCACAGTTGTGAAAAACCTATCCTCTTGGCTGAAGGTGGATCCACAAGTCAGATCATAGAATGAGAAAGCTTAAAGAAGTTATCTAGAGATCTTCTAGTCCGGCGATTCTCAAAATAGGGGCAATTTTGCCCCACCCTCAACCCCAGAAGACATTGGGCAATATCAAACATATTTTTGGTTGTCACAAGTGGGCAGGTGTTACTAGCATCTGGTAGAAGTCAGGGAGGTTGCTAAACATCCTACAGTACACAGGGCAGCCCCCCACAACAAAGAATTTCACAGCCCAAAATGTCAATAAAGCAGAGATTGCAAAACCCTGCTCTAATACCTTCCCCCTGCCCCCCGGTTTCAAACATGAGAAACTGAGCCAAGAAAAAATACAATGCTTGTTCTATTCTTCATCAGGATGCACAACAATCAAGACATCATGTGTTATGTCATCACTGTTGTTTTGACACAACAGTGACAAAAAATTATTTTAGAGTCAGTCAGGCTCAAATTTTACCCTCCCACTTAATAATTGTGTGACAGTAGGCTAGTATTCATCCTCTGGCCATTTCAGTTCCCTCATCTGTAAATGGGGTTAAAGTCCTCTCTCGTGATGTTTTTTTTAATGATCATTCGTGATAAAGAGGATAACGTAGTTTCCAGTACATGGCAAGCACTCAGTAAGTGGAAAATATTGATAAAATCAACCTTAAATATTGTAAATAATAGGAATTATATTACTTTTTAAAATGAAACTTACAGCCTCCAGAACTATTTGTTATGCTTGCCTGTATGTTTTAGGGTATAATCCTGTCCCAAAAAGAGAATGCTACTTAGTGAGCAATTTCTCATAAAGAATTTTAAAAGTCAAAGAAATTATGTTTCAACAAGTAATAGCTGTAAAATCTATAGCAAAACAATTATTGAGAACTTTATCAATTATTTTTTAAGCCAGAAAACCTGCAGCCATCTTGATTAGATTAAAACAAAGATGACCATGACCATCTAACATTCCAAATCTCTAGTTTCCTTTTTAACGCAACATGAAAGAGAAGTTTCGCCATGGTTTCTGACTGATTGCACAATGTCTTCTTTTGTGCCAGCATCATGAATAATGCCACTCTATTTCTGATCAAATGTCCCTTCTTTTCAACTGTTGTTCTAAAGTCATCCCCCTCTCCCCCCAAAGATTGGGCACCTATAATCAGCTAAGTATTGTTGGCTGCTCTGAGAGATTCAGTATCTAGAAGAGGGATTGAATTTTTAACTCCCTTTAGTGAGGTGGAAAGGAGGTGGAAACCATGGGTTAGAGCTTCTAAAGTGATGTTTAAAGGGATGAAAAAGGGAAGTCAGGCCAGGAGGAAGCCCATTGCTGGTTCAGCAGAAGACTTCCACATTTTTTCCAATCTCTTTTCTGTATTAGTTTCCCATAAGTGTTTATTTTAAAAAGAGAATCTGCATCTCTTAAAACGATCCTTATCCTGTCATTTAACTATTACAGAAACCAGGGCTCTTAAAGAAGGTGAAATAATCAAGATTGTAATAGGAAAGTTAGCAAAATTTCTGAGACTTGATCTGGGTTTTACTGTCCTTATGCAGTATACTTATCACTGTGCTAACAGGTATAACAAACAAACAAACAGACAAAAAATAACTGATTCCACATTAATCCTCATATATTCAACCCAGTTGACCTCGCCTGAATAAACTCACCTGCCTGCACACAAGTCATTGACTAACAAACGAGTGTCACTTGCTTAGTCGTCTTTACATTACAAATGAAGTTGTAAAATACCAAGATTTTAAAAAATTAAACTTCAAACCTACAAGAGGTCTATGAAATATTTTTTCCCAAGTGTCCTCTTGAGTGGTTCAAAAAATATAATCTCTATTCTAGTGTTAGGAGAGTTTTCTCTATTATCCTTTGCATTCTTCTGTTTGTATATATGATCCTTTTCCTTATTGAATTTTCTTTTGATTAATTTCACCCAGTCTTCTAACTCATACCTTCAAGTCTTCAGTTCCCTTTTCTTTTCAGCTTTATGTTGTTTCTTTGTTTATTTCTCTGCCAATTACATATTTGAGAATTTATTTATTCCTGCCTTTTCTCTATCTTGATTCTTGCACATATGAAATGCCTCCAAATTCCTACCGTATCGAAAGGTCCATAACCACTACTTTTCCAAATAAAGCTGCTCCAAAGAGATCTCCACTGAGGTGGTTCTTAATTCTGCATTCATGAATATAATGAATCTCTATGCTGTCCTTATCCATTGTGCCTAACATTTTGTAATGCAAATCTACTAATATCTTTTCAATCTATTCACTTCTAGCACTTGGGATTCAATTAAAAAAAAATAATAATACATGAAAACACACAACTAATTAGAATTCCCAATATCTATGAGCATTGGTCTTTTCCTGTGTTTTCAAAAAGCCAGTTAATTTTATCTATATCCCGTTTACTTTAACCACCAATCCTAATCCAGTGGCATCAGTCGACTTAATTAGCACATTCTCTACTTTGTCTTCCAGATTTTTTATAAAGATATTAAACAAAATGGTACCCAATATCGATCCTTGTGGGACCCTACTGGAAACCTCTCCCCAACTAGACGGACTACCAATTACGATTTCTCTCTATATACGGTTAGATAGCCAGTTTTTAATCCATTTATTTGTATTTCTGTTGGACCCAATTTGTTTAAAAATAATGTATGGGGTCTTTGCAGATGCACATGTGTCCACACGGACTTGGGAATAAGTTAAATGATTTCATGAGACTCTAGTGGGGTTTGCCTAGATTTTTCTTTTTTAATATAGCTTTGGTGACCTAAACTTTAGTGTTCCATTCAGGTATTATTGTTTTTGCTAGAAAAGGAAGCCAAATGGGTCATCTTTTGATATTTATTTTGTTTTGAGAGGCAAGAATGTCATTATATACTCTGGGCATTTTTTAGTTCTATTGCTATTTTATTTTTTATTTATTTTTTGATAGCTGAGTAGGTGGCATACACATTTCTTCTATTGGTTGCCTCAGAATTCAGGCACCTATATTTTCTGCCCTAGGTTATTCATTGGTGTGGAAGAATGTTTTCCCTGCATCAAGTCCTTGTTGATTTATATTCACCGATTTTTCCAATTATATTATCTTTGCAGACCCAGTGTGATTAAAATAACAGATAAGTGGCAATAATTGAGACTGTGCTTGTCCAAACTCCTGAGTTAAATGCACTCTATGGGGAAAAAAAAAAACCTATTCCTGGCAGATATTTAGACTTTAGTTTCTGAATCTTCATGTGTTTGCAATTCTTAATTGCCAAATTGTTATTCCCTCCAAATTGGAAGATGATGATGATAATTCTCACCATTCCACCTTATTATTATCCACTACTTTGTCTGTAACTCCACTTTTTAATTTCTGTTTCTTGGTGAGGCACTGAATGGCATTGAATTTTTGTGAATCTTTCCTATAAGGACTTGATGCTAGATGAACTTTCATTAATGTATCTTCTAAGTATCATGTTCTTCCTTAATTTAATTGCTCTGATGCCAAATTCCTTGATCGCTCATCATTGTTGCCTTTGGGGTGGGGGGCAGGTATGGTCAACCTATTAAATTGCTACATTGTTCTAATATTTTCAGTTATTTTTTGGCTTCATTATTTGCAGTGTTTTGTATAGTAACAGAGTCTGATAAATGGTATTCTTAAATAGATTCCAGGAGAAGAAGCTTTGTTCTTCAGGATTTCAGTCATACCATAGTCCACTAAACGTTCTGGCACCTGCTTTTTGCTCTCAGGCCTCTCATTTACATTGCTGTTGCTGTTTTTGCTTTTACAGTAGTTACTCTGGTTGAAGCTGATGTAGACTTATTTGACTGGGTTGTATTCTGAGTAGAATGTTAACCATTTAAAAGAAAACATGTTTAACAGTTGGAGTTTGGGCTTATGATGAAAATGGTTGAATGGGGTAAAGTCACATGAATGAATATTCAGGAAGATCCTCAGAACATGAGGTTATTTTGAAGTAAATTTGCCACTTCACTGCATTAAATTGTTCGGTTGATGGCTTGAAAAACATTTGTGATACTCTGAGCCCATGACTGGGTCCTTATCTGTTGAATCCTTGTCCTCTATTTCATAAAATACAAAGTTAAAGAGAATGTTCATTGATTTACCTTGAAATATAAATCTTAACATCTCCTTCTTTTACATTTTTCTGAGATGAGTATTTCTTCATTCTGTCCTTTGAGTATGTGTCTTTCCAGTGCATTTTTAGAACATGAAATAAGCACTAGCGCTAAAGTCCAAATAATGAGTTTTCTGTTATGCCTGTAACCTGTGAAAGCATTGAGACCTGTGTGTCAGCCCTAGAGGCAGTCAGGGCACTAGGAAGATGGTGGTTTTGAGAGTCAGACCACCCTGGGTTCCCACCAAGGCTTGGTCTTTCATTAGCTGTGTGATATTGTACAATTTTAACATTTCCACCCTTGAAAGGTTAAAACTTCCCAACCTCAACAGAAAACTGAAAACACTAATTTCTCCCTCATGGAGTTGTTAAAATGATTAAATATGACAATTATGTTAAGGACCTTGTAGAGTACCAGACAAAGAGGTTTCAATACTTTCTGTTATTGCAGAAATGGTAGCAAGGAGGATATATCTTTCTCAGGCTTTTTAAACTCTATTACTTTTTTCTTCTTAGAAAATTAATTGAAGATCATTGTTTTAAAAAAGACAGGAAAAACCACCTGTTCCCCACACCCAGATATGATCATTGTTAACAGTACCTCTTATTTACACATACTGACATGTCAGTATATAAATAATCATACTCCAGTATTGTATATCTTGCTATTTTTCACTTACCTTTTCAAATCAATAAGTAGAAGCCTACATCATTTCTAATAGCCACAAATATTTTATTGAATGAGTGTACCATAATTTATTTGCAAGCACCTATTGTTATTTGTTTGCATTAATTGTTTTCCTGTTATAAACAACTCTAAAATAAATATCCCATTGTAAACATGTTGGCACACCATTGATCCCTGGTATATTTTTTTAAAGTGGAATTGCTGGGCCAAAAAGCCTGTGCACTTAAAATGATGATACTGATTGCTGGGTTGATATCTGCTAGCACTGTATATGAAAGTTTGGGATTATACACACACATAATACACATACATAAGCAACTAACCACCAAGCCCTTAAAGTGATAAACTGACAACTGATATCATAAACCGAAAACTGCTGGGGAGGAGAAGAGATAAAAGATTCCAAAAACTGATGTGCAGTTCCTCTCCTCTCTGTTCAGAGCCATGGAGAATAAATCAGCAATAGAAAAGCAAACCCCAAACAATCAATACCCAACTCAAACTGAAGCTCTACAGAAGAGCAGAGATGCATAAGCAGGGCCAATATTAGTGCAAGCAAAATAAATAAATAAATAGATCTACCCTAGCTATCTTTGAGCAAATGGGACACTGACAGCAATGTCTCCAGTAAAACAAAGCAAAAGAAACATCATGGCAACTGTGCAGGACACTACCAAATAAAAGAGAGAGAGTATGGAACTCAGCAGGCAAAAAAACAGAAATGACTCTTTTATGACAAACAGACACATTTCAGAGTAAATTAAAACTTTTCAAAACTAAGTTTTCCCTCACACCAAAAATGAAAAGAGAGTATGAAACTAAAGAACAAAGATGAAATGATAAGGGAAGATTAGAAAGGGGGAAATGAAGACAAAGCAATCTTTATAGAAACTAAGAAATAAATTTAAAACAGTAAGAAGGATAATCAGTGTGGCAAAAGATCAAGGTGGTAACACAAATTTCATG
>JAQZBX010013657.1:0-39541 GCA_029593785.1 Cabassous unicinctus
AGCAGACGAGCAGAACTTCAGAAGGCAAGGCTGAAGCTGACTAGTATGTTTTGAGAAATTCCGTGGCTGAAGTTGAACTTCTGTGTGTCACTAATTTGGGGAAAATAAGGGCTGCCTCAGCACCATATACCAAGAGTTAATAAGGGTAAATCATATGACAAGTGCATGTGCTTACCATTCAGAGTCGCCTTGAAGAATGCTGAAAACAGGGAACCATGAATGGATGTTTTATTCAGCTTAAGGATAGTAGTCAATGCCACAAATATTGGGGAACATTACTAGGCTCAGGCAATCAGAGGCAGACTCAACACATTTTGGGGCAGGTGATCTTGGTTTACAATGCTGTCTGAAGGTATTACCCAGATTAAGATAGGGTCTGTAACATGATTTACCATATTTTTAATATAATAAATAGCTTCTCAATTTTTTTTTCCTTTGCTAATTCTAATGGTCAGTTTCAGGTAATCAAAATCTAACCAAATGCCCAAGTAGCCCTTGGCTACTTGGAGGAGGAAAGAAAGGATGATGAGAGATCCATAACAATCCCTTTGAGGTTGAAAGAGAGGGTTGCCAACCTTTACTTTCTGTTTCTTTTCCCCATTTGGCTCAGGAAAAAATTATCTAAAACCTCAATGTATGAGAAATGAAATGTTCCAAAACCTAGGTATGTTGCAGTCACATGATATTAAAAACATCTAGAAAAACCACTATATCGGAGATCCTTGTTTCTATGATCTCTTTGAATTACTTCATCAGCTGCCCAAGTATATTTTAAAAATTCTAAAGTTTGAGATTCCCCTCTTGTTATGGAATACTACAATTGTAGACAGTTTGATGGATGAAGTAGGGAAAGTGAGCTGAACAATAGGGTTTGGGGTATCCATAATATTTCCTATAATACTACTGATAAAAGAGGAGATGGTTAGATGATCCAAATAAATAATGAGACATACCACTGAGAGCTCCTGCTCTCATAAGCAACTGGAACTGCTTGTTCCTTGTTTCTGGTTTAAGGTACAGTCAGCCATTCCATTGGACCTAATGTCTCCCTGGGCAGGGTAATGGAAACATATGAAAACATCTGCACATAACAGAAAAGGAGGAGTGTTAGGCAAAGGCTGGGAGATGGCCCCTAGGTGTATCTGTGACTTCTCCAGCAGTATAACCAACTCCTGGATCTATTGCCATGACATATAAAATATTGGTTAAAGATGTTGGAGACCATAATTCAGAGCAAATACACAGTTGTTTTTAAGTGCTTGATAGAACTTTCAGAGAAGCAATATTCAAGGTTGCTGGCCTGGATTGTAGCAGTGTCTGGGAATCCTAGGGTGGCATGACTTGTCTTTAGGCCACAGTTTATGCAGCTGAACATGAGCTCAGAGGCAGCATCCAGGATGGAAACTGACTGTCAGTAAGACAGTTAAATGAAGTTTGCATCCAAAGTGACTAGTCAGAGGGGAGACTCCAGATATGAAGCCATAGGATTAAGATAAAGGGTAAAAGAAATTTATTAATAAAACAAATAATTATTTCATCCTTATAAAAAGAAAGATAACATACTGCGTTAAGCTGAATAATGGCTCCTAAAGATATCAAGGTTCTAATCCCTGGAACCTATGAATATTGCCTTACATGACAAAAGAGAAATTGCAGATGAGATTAAGTTAAGGAATTTGAAATGGGGAGTTATCCTGGATTATCTGCATGGGTCCTGAATGTAATCATAAATATCCTTATAAGGGGAGAGAGAGGGAGATGTGATATAGACAAAAAAGGCAATATGGCCACTGAACCAAGATGCCATTCAGCTGGCTTTGAAGATGGAGGAAGATACTAGGAGCTAAGGAATGCAGGGAATGCAGCTCTACATGCTGGAAAGGCAAAGAAATGATTTTTTCCAAGACGGAGCATGGCCCTGCCAACATCTTGATTTTGGATTAATGAAACCATTTTTTAGATTTCTGGAGGTCAGAACTGTAAGGAATACATTTCTACTGTTTTAAACCACCAAATGTGTGATAATTTGTTACAGCAGCCATAGGAAACTAATACAGACCCTGAAGTGCTTAACAGATTTCTGAGTTGGCTTTGGCCTCCTATGGAATGGAAGACCTTCTCCTGAATGGAATCCTTCTCTGGGGAACAGCTCCAGGTTAATGGACAGCCTGGGGCAGAATCATCTAGTTGCCTCTTCTTAGTTCTTGCCTCACTGTTACAATCTTTGTGAGAGCATCTATTTCAAGTGGAATTTACTTGGCAAGTAATTAGAGCTTTTAGACAAAAAGGAGTGATTCATGCCTCTTTGGATGAGTAGCTTCAAAGTCTTCAAGGTTCAGCCTCTTGGCACAACCACAGAACTAAATATTCAGCAGAAATTTAAAATAAAATGAAAGTTATCTTTAGATAAATTGGCCCCTGAAATCTTGAATTTGAGCAAAATCAAAATAAGAAAGGATACCTTTGAAGGATGCCAAAAATGTCAAAGAGGCTGAAAACATGCTAGCATATATGGTTGTTAATTTGTTGAACACATTTTAGAAAAAAGAAGTTAAAACAGATGTGTCCTCAAAATGGCTGAAGGAAATTTTGAAATAGATGGTCAAAATAGAAAAAGAAAAATAAGAGATAGATAAAAATATCCCAGGAGGAGTTAAAGGATAAATAAAATAATGAATTTTGATAAAAATGGATTTTAGGTAAATAAGCCATAAGAAAAATAAAGAAATCCAAATATTCCCAAATGTGGCATTAAGTAATTCCAATATTTAAAAGACTGGATAATTTAAAGTAACTGTAAGTATCTATAGCACATATCCTATAAAGTATAACCCATCAAAGTTCCCTTTTTTACTCTAGGAGGTAACCAAAAAGGCTTCATCAAGAATCCAATCTGAAGGACTGTGTAAATTCCCTCTGAAACTTCTACTCTAGCAATCTCAGGTCTGTCTCAGTGGGTTGCAATATGCATATTGGCATACTCCATCCTTTCAAAGCAATAAATATTCACCGAATACCTACTACATAATAGGCACTACTGGAAGATCAGTCTCCAAAGAGTTCATGAATTTGGGGGTTGTGGACTTAATTTTATTCAATTTCTTCTTACCTTCAAGTGAATGTGTCAAAGTGAGTAAATGATACCATTTTCAAAGGATGCATCTGAATTGGCTAATGAAAAAGTTTTATCGACATGATTTGCTGGGTTTCTTATCTATAACCTTATTTCTCAGTGTTCAGCAATAGGAGTAGTTTTTCATTCTCAAAGGTCTGTCTTGCATTGATTGAAAAAAGAATAACTTCATCATTATATGTATATTTTGGCTTTTATGTGATATACATTCCTTATTTTTCAGTACATGTCATTCTGTTGACACCTACTCTTTCTACTTAATTTTTTTCACTTTTATTATCCTACTTGGTCTTCTCATAAAGGTGGACAAAGATAAAGAATTTGTATCACATAAAAGCCAGAGGGTGGGAAGCCGATGTTGCTCAAGTGGTTGGGTATCCATCTACCATATAGAAGGACCCAGGTTTGATCCCTGGGACCTCCTGGTGTAATAAAAAAAGGTGAGCAGTGAGCCAGGCCCATGAGGCAAGCCAAGCCCACACGGATGCGCGGTGAGCCAGGCAGCAAGATGATGACGCAATAAAAGAGAGACACAGGGGAGAGTCAAGGCGAGACGTGCCAGAAACCAGAGACTGAGGTGGCACAAGTAACAGGGTGCTTCTCTCCCACATTGGAGGTCCCTAGGATTGAATCCCAGTGAAGCTTGGAGGAGAAAAATGAGAAGAGAAGGCAAGAAACAGACACAGAAGATCACCCAGTGAATGGACACAGACAGCAAGCGGTGGGGGTGGGGTGGAAACTCATAGAACTGTACACCAAAAAAAAATAAAGTCAATTTTAACAACAACAACAACAACAAAAATGCAGAGGGTAATGAGGGATGGTATAGTTTCATTATACTGCTCAACTATAATGATATCTGATTCTTTCATTTTGGCCTACATAACTGAAGTTAAACAAGAAAAACTGTAATTCTTGCAGTATCTCAAATGATGAAGTGAGATTATATGTAGCACACTTTGTGGCCCTACTGCCTCTTCAGAAATTCAGTGCCGGCAGCCAGATCATCTTTGTTCTTGTGGACATGGCAGGAATATGACTCACTGGCTTTCCATTTGGGTGCCCCACCTGGGACATCAATTCCTTATGAGCAAAGTTTCCCTTGCTCTTGTCAGTGTCCTTACATCTGTACTCTACTCCTTGAAGCCCAAGCACCAGGACTGGATTCCCGTTCTTTGGTATCAGACCTCCCTGTGTTTAACTGTCTAATTTCCTCCATCTTCACCTCCTTGCTGGGGCCAGGGCCACGCAAAGTCTCCTCTCTGGGACTATACTGTGTCTACTGAGAATCTATTCTTGGCTGTTCACAAAACTGACTCTTTACTGCTCTTCACTTTTCTCTACAGACTGTGGAGAGAATTTTTCCTCCATTACATCCATCCCATTGCCAAGGCCTAAGTATGACACAAATCTCTATTTCTGCACCCATATAAAAGACAGAGGCAGCCTTGAAAAAAGATAATTTTGGCTGGTTTCTATAGTTTTGGCACATTATTTTATGAAAGAAATGCATGCCTGTATGAAAAATTTATGTAATAAAAAAAGTGAATGTCCCAAGTTCTCACTCCTTTGAGCTCACCCCTTGAAGTAACTACTGTTAGTAGTTTACCAGCAGTGGTTTTCAACCCCACCTGAATCTTAGAATCACCTGAAAGTTTAAAAAAATACCAACACATGGATTCCCAGATGTGTGCTGCTAAATGTTTAACAGCTGGCTTTGTGGGATGGAGCAGGCTTCTGATTTGTAGCATTTGTCAAGTTCTATTGCAGAAATACTCCCACCAGGTCCAATTTCAAGCTATCAGAGTGAAATCATGAAATCAAAGGGCTGACAAAATTCCTGGGGATTTTACAATCACCTCTAAACCAGTCCCATCCCATCCCATAATTTGAATCAGAATCCCTGGGGATCAGTCCAAGGTAAACTGGTCTTTCATAGAACCCTCGTAAAGCAGTGCTTGGCTCCTGGGTTTATAGCCTGTCTCTATCACTTTATAGCTGTGGAACTTTGGGGAACTTACTATGCCTCAATTTTATCCACCTGTAATATGGGGATATTAATTGTGTCTGCTTCATAGGGTAATTATGAAGATTAAATTAATTTATGTAAGATTCAGACCATGCCTGATACATTATTGTTATTCTCTCTTAGCTCAATATTTTCCTCTTAACTGGACCTCTTTGAGAAGACTGTCCAACCTTGATGGTAATTTTTATGTTAATTGGGTTGTCCGAAGCAACTCAGGAGTTCTGTGTCGGAAAGAATTTAAGATGGGCCTAGAAAGAATTTAGACAGGACAAATGAGAATTTTAACTAAAATGACAACTAAAATTCATAGAACCTTATATTTCATTCCTTTCCCCAGGCTATGGTAAAGAGAACTAAAGAACATTTGACCAACTGGAAACATTTCCTGTGGACTCACACCAATGTTGTGAACTTAGGTTAAAAACGCATGGTGCCTTGGTAGAGTGTATCACATAAAACACACTCTTCTAAAGAAGCTTTCATCCATGGAGTGAGTACAGGCTTGGGCTTTGATGAATAGCTAAGGCATGAATCAGTCCCTTGAAATGAGCTTCTGAAGAAGAGCTTAAGGGTTCAGATTCACCGTTCATATCATTAAAAACCTTGCTCTCTTAAGGAATGTCTATTCTCTTTAAATCATAGAAATTCAGGGCCTGAAGGCACCTTACAGATCACTCCTTATTCACCTAAAAACGATGAACTTGTGGCTAACTAGGTCTGGGATTTAAGCAAATTTGGAATGAGCCCCTAGCATTTTATCAATTCAATTTTTCCCTGTCTCATTTGAACCTTTTGGATGGATTTTTTAAATTTGATGAAAGTTCCCATTGACCACACTTTGTCAGATCACTCTGAATAAAGCAAGACATACTGAACAAAGAAATGAAGGCAAAATAATGGAATGTTGTTTTCTAAATAATGGTACCAGATAGGCTTAGTAATAGGTCCTCCTGCAGCAACACAGCTTTTGCAATTATTTGTAGGGTTCAACTCCAAAGCAAGCTGTGGTCAGTGCTAAATGATAATGAGCTTCATCCTGTGTAGATGATCCACATTCCCACAGCTCTTTCCCTGCTGAAACTGTTCACAGTGGAAGAAGTAAGGTAGCAGTAGGATACAATTACTGTGTAGGCTGCTCTACAGAGTAGCAATTATGTTCTACCTTTGGACATTTTACTCTGTGGTTCAGAAAACTGGACCTTCATTTTTTTTTTTAAAAGTATTTTAAAATTCCATATATAATGTGAAATATCAGGGAGGGAAAGAAAGAGAATGAGAATTTTGTAAAGTTCTTATTTCACAAAGAACACTGCAGATAGTGGTTTCCATATTTTTTCCTCCCATGAAGCTTCATGACAACTGTGGAAGTTAGGTTTTGTACTTTGTTAAAGTTCTAGGGTCAATAGTAACTCGATCTGACTCGATCTGACTCCAAAATTCTTGGTCAATTTTACTAGAGAGTAATATTGACTATTGATTTATGAAGATGCAGGATGCAAGCAGTATTGCCATTAGACCATTGCCTGTTTCAGCATTGGCTTTGTGCATTCTTCTGTCAGCTCCACTGAGAGTAGAAATCCAGCCGTACTCATCTTTACATCTATCATCAAGCATTGTAACCTGGCACATAGAGGAAGGCTTTAGGTCAGGAATAGCTAGAACGATTTGGGCGTTAATATATGGTAATATAATTATAGGCACTATCAGACTTGTAATGACTTGATTTTCAAATTGTCTTGTCGATAGGAAATTAAGTAAGACTTATCATATTTCCCCATTTGGCTCTTAGAAGTTGCTAAATAAGCCTTTATTTTCTTGCATCCCTGGAGCTGGGAGAAGGGTATGCATGAGGAAGAAGTATGTTGAAATAGCTGATGTGTTCCTGGATTCTCTAGTAAACATGGATGTTTACTATAATGGAAAGAGTATCATTAGTGTCAATTTGAATGACTTAGGAATCAAATGTGCTGGTGAGGATCAGTCCCATTGCTTAGGAATCATTTATATAATTTTTCTACAAGAAAATTCAATGAATCCCAAATAATTTACAATGAACTCTTGAATTAACTAGTCTAAAATATTTTCTGAACTGTATAAGGCTCATATAAAGCATTTGCAGGATAATATTGAAATTATTCAAGAACTTAAGGTTTTCTGAGGAAGTTCTAGAAAATTTCATTTTTACATATTTCACTCTTCAGTATATAAAGTGATATTTTCATGGCACAAGTTTGCACAAGAAATATTATAAGGTTCAATAATTACTAAAGTAGGTTTAAGTTGGGAAACATATTGCAAGATAACAGACTAGAAGATGTATGAAAACTTTACACATTGTTGTGGGAAGCAGATCTGAATAACTTGCCCTAATCTTAAATCTTTGTTTAAAAATCATATAGAGGGAGGCAGGTGTGGCTCAATCGATGGCGCTCCCATTTACCATGTGGGAGGCCCCGGGTTTGCTTCCCGGGGCCTCCTTGTGAGGGCAGGCCGGCCGGCCCGCGCGGCAGGGTAGGCTGATGCAGCAAGACCTCACAGCAGGAAGCGGGTGTGGCTCAATCAATAGAGCCCCCGTTTACCATGTGAGGAGGCCCTGGGTTCGCTTCCCGGGGCCTCCTTGTGAGAGCAGGCCGGCCGCACGGCACGGTGGGCTGATGCAGCGGGACCTCACAGCAAGGGGGAGATAAGCAGACATGGAGGAAGACACATAGCGAATGGACACAGCAGGCGCGGGCAGCAAGGGGGGGATAAATAAATAAATAAATAAATCTTAAAAAAAAATAAAAATAAAAATAAAAATCATATAGGGAGCCCTTAACCAAACATGGTGATAGTTCAAGAAAGACATGAGGTAACAAGACTAGAGCCCAAAACAAGTGGGAGAGAATTGGCTTTTCCCATAATAAGAACCCAGATTGTATATTCCATGGGTCAAACTGAAACAGGAAGCTTACAGATAGTCATCTGGTCTCAGAGCTTTAGCTGGGTAGATTTTAAATGTACAGAAAAGATAGAAAATATCTTCAGGGAAGGTTCTCATTGAGAATCCTGACACTCCTTTGAAGCTGCAGTAATTTCCTCAAAGTATGGTGAGGTTGAAAAGCTTTCTCCTTTTAAGTGTCCACTAGAATAGCCGGACTGATTGAGCCCAGAGGAAACAAGAACCCTTACTTTGTTCTCCCCTCTCAGTTCTCCTGGGCAGACTGGAGCCCTAAGTGTGGGTTGAAGTGGCTAACTGTGCTACTGAATGATGAGAAAACTATAGTTTCCTTGTGGGTGATGAAGATGTGGGATGAAGCTATTGGAGGCACCCAAAACTAAAACAAAGCAAAACTCCAACAAAACCCCAATCAAGAGAAAAGAAAGCAACCAGTCTTTTGACCTTGGAAAACCTGGTGAAGACTCTCCTAGTCAGACTTTGTTAATCCATTGAAGGCCTTGTTTCTGTCCGTCTTGATGAACTTCAACCCTTTCTCACAATTTTTAAAATCTCTATTTTTGTCAGGTTTCATATCTCTTAGTGAGCTCTTATGCTAATCTCTTATTTGTGCTAATGTCAGTTACTGTTTGGGCGGGGGTCAATAAGCAATGCTTTGGGGCTCCCCAAAGTGGTGATTGATTCTAGTTCCAGATTCTAGGTGGATCCCCCAAAAAGGTAGATGTTTAAGAGTTGCGAGTGAGGAATTACAGAAGTGGAGAGGCTCTGTGTTCAGAATGGCCAGGGCCAAGGGAACTTAAGATCCAGAAGTTGGAGACTAGATTATATATTTATATCAAAGAGCCCCTAGGTAAGGTGGACTGGTCTGGCCCAAGGAAGGGGTAGAAGTGGATTAGAACTTAAAAGGGAACCCAGACATCTTGAGGTGTTCAGGCTGGGAGGAGCTAGGAATAGGTCTGGACTTCAATGGCCAAAGATAGTCTTCTGGACAAAGTTTTCTTCTGGGAGCAATCTTCCCTCTGGGATTCTAATTTCTCACCTTTACATAATTCAGTTTCTCATTGCAACTTAAAAGTTTACATTGCATGATTACCTCTATTACATAGCACTAATCACCTTGTAATATCGTAACTGGCCTGATTCCTCTGCTGGACTTTGTGCTCCCAGGGGAGAGGAACCGTGTCTCATTCTCTGTTCCAGTGCCTGAAATATTTGTTGAAACTAAATGTTGCATTGGCCTGATTGTATTGAAGTTGAACTATAACCTCTGAAAGGAAAACCAAGCCTTTGGATAAGGACAGGGAGAAAGAGATTATGCTGTGATCAATATCACATTTCACTTAGCCTCCTTTACAAACTTGATGCCTTCTTTCAGACCATTGCAGAATATTCTTCTTTTGCTTAAGGTATGATTGGAAATACAAGCACAAAGATGGAAATGTGGTTGGGAAAGTTTGACGACAACTATAAAGGAAGGTCCCAATTTATCAGACATGAATGCCAAGTGTTTAGAAACAGGTGGCATCGTGCAGCTGCCAGAAAAGCATAGTCAATAAGTTAAAATCCCCACCCCCCTGCAAAAAAAGGTCTACCAGTAGCAGAGAAGCAAAAACAAGATAGAATTAACAGGACTTCCAGGTGGTAGTTTTGACAGGATCATTGGAGTGATTTCTGGCTCTCCAGTTATTGTGACAAGAGCATTGCTTTTTTATTGTCACAGTTTAAGACTATAATATAGTACTTCCTTCTCCCAGAAAAATAACAGTAGTCTTTAAAAATCCAAATCTAATATTGATGAAAGGATATTTATTTGTATTAAAAAGAATTTACTTCAGAGTTTCTTTTAATAGCAAATTTCCCTTGTGTATTTAAAGTAGCATTCCTATTATAGAGAAAGATCTTAATTCATACTGGCACCAATTTAGCAAATATTGGCTTGCTGATTACTCAAAGGACTTATATTAGGGAGGTAGGATTATGGAGAGGAAAGATCACTTACTAGCTGTGAGATCTTGATCGCTTTATTTAACTGCTCTGCTCTGATCTAATCTGTAAAAGATTTCTAAGATAGCTTCTAGTTATCCATTCTATAGGTCTATAATTCTGCTCCATATAAGACAAGTTTCCTGAATAATAAAATTCTCTTTTGCTTTATGCTCCAAATATATTTCTATGTATTAGAAGATGACTTAGCAAAATTGCAGAAGAGGCTTGTTTGCCTGATTCGAACACATTCTCCCTTCTTTTGTTCCTGTCTATGTAGCACTCATGTTCTGTTATCTGATGAGAAGAGAAGAGAAAAGAGACCTATAGCCAAATTCTTCCAGTCTTTTGTTAGAACCAGCACAACTGCTGATAGCAATTGTTTAATGCATCTTTCCACTCCCTAATCCAAACATCTTAATTTCTCCTTAATGAAAAGCAAACAAGCAACCAGCCACAAAAACTACTTCCCAACAAATCATGTAAATCAACATATATAACAAAATATTTTATAATAAATTTAATCAAAAGGATTAAAGGTATTGTACACCACCATAGCATACTGTACTTTATTTTTATACTCATCATACCCCCAGGTAATTGCCTACAGCTCAGAGAGGCTAGGGACTGTATTTGTCTGGTAGAATGAGTGAGTATAAAAATACCAGAAACTTAAAGGAGAATAGAGTGGCACTTGTATAATATTCATGTTTCCCTCCTGAATTCAAAGTTAATTCTTTTTATTGACTTTTTTTATTAGCTAGGTAACAACTTTAATTCGTCTCTAGGTTTTCCAGAAAAGGAAATTTATTTTAAATGCAATTTTAGTCTGAAAGGCAATTCTCTACAGTTCATGGGGTTTATTCAAAAACTGAATGTTGTCAGAAAAAAAAAAAAAAAAAAGAGAAAATGAATGAAAGATAACATATAACCACTGTTTGCAATGTCTGGAATGCTAGGCTTTCCCTTTGTCCATTTTGCAAAGCTTCTTCTCTTCCTTCAGGACCCTGCTTCAATTGCTTAGCCCCACATGGCTGGTTATTTTGTGGTATGTCCCCAGAATTTTCTTCATGTACATATGAAGCTGTTGGTCTCAATGTTTGTAACATTAAAAGCTTATCACACCCTATGCATGGGAGGAGGTTCACCTATAAGGCATATGAATGTGTTCAAGTGTTCATAAGGCATTGTCACGGTGTGGGGAGAGTCACACAATAGCTGAAAGAATATCGAATTCCATCCTGGGGAGCTCTGCTACATTCTCTAATTGGACAGCAAGAATCCACCAAGTATAGGGGCAATGACTAGTGAACGAGGATGCACCCTTGATATTGATGACTATACTTATGAACCTTTACTTTTGAAATGGAAACCTAGCCTACTATTATAGGGTGCCTAAGAGTTATATCCTGAAAGCCTCCTTGTTGTGCACATGTGGCCTCTCTAAGCCAAACTCAGCATACAAATGCATTACTTTCCCCCCAATATGGGACATGTCTCCTGGGGATGAACCCCCCTGGCACCAAGGAATTACTACCAAGCACCAATTAATAATGCAACTGGAAAAAGACCTTGACCAAAAGGGGGAAAGGGAAAAGATAAATGAGTTTATATGGCTAAGAGACTTCAAAGTGAGTCAGGAGGTCATTCCAGAGGTTACACTTACGCATATCACGGCAGGATCTCATTGACTGCCAAAGTAAATATTGACTTAAATAGCAGGGCTTCTGAGGGCTCTGGAGACATCCAGACATTATGGGCAGGGCAGACAGCTCAGGGGTTTGGCACCCTGCCAGTGGGCCCTACTTTGGAATTTATGCTCCCCAGTGTGACAGAGTTGGACTCAGTTATGGTTTCCCTACACATGACTCTTCTGCTCTTCTATTTAAACGTATAGCTGGTACTAGAGTTGATAGGTGTATGTCCAAGAGACTTAAATCTTTGGGCTGTCCATGTGCCAGTTGGGCTATGAATCTCAACAGAGTTTCAATACCTACTCTCCAGTTCATTGGACTCACCCAGGACAAATAATAAGGAGATGATGATGGACAATTCCCATCTCAAGGAACAGAGAGAGTCTGCAACTGCAAGGAAGATAGTCCCATCCATCTGCCCCAAGGGACCTAAGCCCCCTCTCAATTAGAGGAGTGGGCATCACCATCTCAGAATCCTCAAGATTGGGGAATGAATGATGGACTAGAGTAGACTTGCTGTTACTCTACTATAGACTTACTGTGATTCTAGCAATGGAAGAACTTTTATCATTGATGTGAAGGCAGTGGCCACTGGAGGTTCTGAGGGGAGGGAGAGGAAAAAATTGGTGTAATATGGGGGCATTTTCAGGACTTGGGAATTGTCCTAAATGACATCACAATGATAGATACAGGCCATTGTATATGTGTCATAACTTAAAAAATTGTGCGGAAGAGAATGTAAACTATAATCCACACTTAGTGGCAATGCTCCAAAATGTGTTCATCAATTGTAAGAAATGTACCACATTAATGAAGGATGTTGTTAATGTGGGAAAATGTGGGAGGGGTTGGGAGCAGGGCATATGGGAATCCCCTATATATATATATATTTTAATGTTTTATTTCTTTATTATAATAGGTTTATTATAAGGAATTGGCTCTCATGATATGGAAACTGGCAATACAAATTTCATATGGCAGGTCAGAGACTGGAAATTCCAGGACCAGTGATGTTAAAATTTGTAGTCTGAGTCTAAAAAGACAACCAAGGAAGAGTGAAAAGTGTAGTTTTGAGGCAGAATTCCTTCTGAATCTTAATATCCCCAGTTCTTGCTTTTTTTTTTTTAACTTTATTTTGTACTTTTAATAATTGAAAATATAAACAATAATTGAAAAAGAAAAAGAAAACACAGTTGAATAAAAACATACATTTCTCAATTAAATGTACTGGATACATATATATATATATTTCACTCATATAATATGTTACACAATGTATTTGGTTCATAGTAAAGCAATCATACAGTATTTGAGCTTTTGTGTCTGGCTTGCTTTGCTCAACCTAATGTCCTCCAGGTTCATCCATGTTGTCATATGATTTATGACTTCATTTCTTCTTACAGCTGCATAATATTCCACCGTGTAAATGCACCACAGTTTGTTTATCCATTCGTCTGTTGATGGACGCCTGGGTTGTTTCCAACTTTTGGCAATGGTGAATAATGCTGCTATGAAAATCAGTGTGCAGATGTCTGCTTGTGTCACTGCTTTCAGTTCTTCTGGGAATATACCCAGGAGTGGTAATGCAGGGTCACATGGCAAGTCTGTATTCAGCTTCTTTTGGAACTGCCAAACAGTCCTCCACAGTGGATGTACCATTCTGCATTCCCACCAACAGAGAATAAGTGTTCCTATCTCTCCACATCCTCTCCAACACTTGTAGTTTTCTGTCTTTTTAATAGGGGCCATTCTAATAGGTGTGAAATGATATCTCATTGTAGTTTTGATTTGTATTTCCCTAATCAGTAGTGATGTTGAACATTTTTTATGTGCTTTTTATGCCATTTATATTTCTTCTTTGAAAAAAAATCTATTCAACTCTTTTGCCCATTTTTAAATTGGATCATTTGTCTTTTTATTGTAGAGTTGTAACGTCTCTTTATATATCCTGGATATTAAACCCTTATCTGACATGTGATTTCCAAATATTTTCTCCCATTGAGTCAGCTGCCTTTTCACCCTTTTGACAAAGGTCCTGTGAGGTGCAAAAGTACTTAATTTTGAGGTCCCATTTATCTATTTTCTCTTTTGTTGCATGTGCTTTGGGCATAAGGTCCAAGAAACCACCACTTACTACAAGGTCTTGAAGATGTTTCCCTACATTTTCTTCTAGTAGTTTTATGGTCCTGATTTTTATATTTAGGTCTTTGATCCATTCTGAGTTGATTCTTGTATAGGGAGTGAGATAGGGATCCTCTCATTCTTTTGGTAATAAATATCCAGTTCTCCCAGCACCATTTGTTGAAGAGACTGTTTTGTCCCATTAACATGGACTTGGTAGGTTTGTCAAAAACCAGTTGACCATATAGGTGGGAGTTCGTTTCTGGATTCTCAATTCTATTCCACTTATCAATGTCTCTATCTTTATGCCAGTACCATGCTGTTTTGACCACTGTAGCTTTGTAATATGTTTCAAGGGCAGGCAGTGAAATTCCTCCCACATCACTCTTCTTTTTTAGGATGCTTTTAGCTATTCAGGTGCACTTTTCCTTCCAAATGAATTTGGTAATTGCCTTTTCTAATTTTGTAAAGTAGGCTGTTGCAATTTTGATTGGTATTGCATTGAATCTATAAATCAGTTTGGGTAAGTTTGACATCTTCACTATATTCTTCCAATCCATGAACATGGAATGTCTTTCCATTTGTTGAGAGCTTTTAAAATTTCTTTTAGCATTGTTTTGTAGTTTTCTGTTTATAGGTCCTGTACTTGTTTGGTTAAATTAATTCCTAGGTATTTGAGTCTTTTTGTTCCTATTGTAAATGGAATTCTTCCCCTGATTTCCTCCTCAGATAGTTCAGTACTAGTGTACAAAAACATTACTGATTTCGCATGTTGATCTTGTATCCTGCCACTTTGCTGAACTCTTTTATTAGCTCAAGGAGCTTTGTTGTGGATACTTCAGACTTTTCTAAATACAGGATCATGTCCTCTGTAAACAGTGAGAGTTTTACTTTCTCTTTTCCTCTTTTTTGGATGCCTTTAATTTTTTTTTTCTTTTCTAATTGCCCTAGCTAGAACTTCTAATACAATATTGAATAACAATGGTGACAACTGGCATCTTTGTCTTGTTCTGGATCTTAGCGGGAAAGATTTCAACCTTTTCCCATTGAGTATGATGTTGGCTGTGGGTTTTTCATATATACCTTTTATCATATTGAGGAATTTTCCTTCTATTCCTATTTGAAGTGTTTTATCAAAAAAGGATGCTGGATTTTGTCAAATGCCTTTTCTGTGCCGATTGAGATGATCATGTGTTTTTTTCCTTCAATTTGTAAATGTGGTGTATTACGTTGATTGGTTTTCTTAAGTTGAATGAGACTTGCACACCAGGAATAAATTCCACTTGGTTGTCATGTATAAGTCTTTTGATATGCTATTGGATTTGATTTGCAAGTATTTTGTTGAGAATTTTTGCATCTATGTTCATTAGAGAGATTGGTCAGTAATTTTATTTTCTTGTAATGTCTTTACCTGGCTTTGGTATTAGGGTGATACTGGCTTTATAAAATGTGTCAGGTAATTTTCCCTCCTCATCAATTTTTTTGGAAAAGTTTAAACAGGATTAGTGTTAATTCTTTTTGAAATGCTTGGTAAAATTCACCAGTGAGGCCATCTGGTCCTGGACTTTTCTTTGCTGGGAGATTTTTGATGATGGATTCAATCTTTTAAAAAGTGATTGGCTTGTTAAGTTCTTATATTTCTTGCAGCATCAGTGTAAGTTGTTTGTGTATTTCTAAGAATTTTTCCATTTCATCTAGATTGTCTTGTTTGTTGGTGTACAGTTTCTCATAATATCTGCTTATGATCCTTTTTATTTCTGTGGGGTTAGTCGTTACTTCTCCCTTTAATTTCTGATTGTATTTATTTGCATCTTCTCTGTTTTTCTTTGTTAGTCTAGCTAGTGATTTGTCAATTTTATTTATCTTCTCAATGAACCATCTTTTGGTTTTGTTGATTTTCTCTATTGTTTTTTTCTTCTCAATTTCATTTATTTCTGCTCTAATCTTTATTATTTCTTTCCTTCTGCTTGCTTTGGGATTGGATTGCTGTTCTTTTTCCCATTTCTCTTGTTGTTCAGTTAAATATTTGAGTTTAGCTCTTTCTTCTTTTTTAATATAGTCATTTAGGGCTATAAATTTCCCTCTTAAGACTGCCTTTGCTGTATCCCATAAGTTTTGATAAGTTATATTCTCATTTTCATTTGTCTCAATATATTTAATAATTTCACTTGTCATTTCTTCTTTGAACCATTGATTATTTAGGAGTGTGTTGTTCAGCCTCCACACATTTGCGAATTTACTTTTTTACTATCTATTATTGATTTCCAGTTTCATTCCATTATGATCTGAGAAGGTGCTTTGTATAATTTCTATCTTTTTATATTTATTGAGAGCTGCATTGTGCCCTAACATGTGGTCTACCCTGGAAAAAGATCCATGGGCACTTGAGAAGAATGTATAACCCTTTGAGTTTGGATGCAGCATTCTGTAAATGTGTGTTAGGTCTAACTCATTTATCAGATTGTTCAAGTTCTCTGTTTCCTTGTTGATCTTCTGTCTAGTTGTTCTATCTAATGATGTGAGTGGGTTGTTAAAGTCTCCATTGATTATTGTAGAGATGTTTATTTCTCCCTTCAGTTTTGCCAGAGTTTGTCTCATGTATTTTAGGGCACCTTGGTTAGGTGCATAGATATTTATGACTGTTATATCTTCCTGTTGGATTGTCCCTTTAATATATAATGGCCTTCTGTATCTCTTATATTTTTTTGCATTTAAAGTCTGTTTTGTCTGATATTAGTATTGCTATCCCTGCTCTTTTTTGGTTACTATTTGCATGGAGTATCTTTTTCCAACTTTTCACTTTCAGCCAGTTTGTATCACTAGGTTTAAGGTGAGTTTCTTGTAAGTAGCATATGGATGGCTTATTTTTTAAAATCCATTCTGTCAGCCTGTATCTTTTGATTAGGAAGTTTAATCCATTCACATTCAATGATATTACTGGAAATGCATTATTTACTTCCACCATTTTATACTTTGGTTTTGATATGTAGTATCGTATTTTTGTCTGTCTTTTTACTCTTTCGGTTATCGTTTCTCTATTCTTTCTTCTATACTCTCTTCCAGGCCTCTTTCTCCTGTCTTTTTATTTCAGGTTCTAAGGCTTCCTTTAATATTTCCTGCAAAGGATTCTTTTTTGCAAACTCTCTTAGTTTCTGTTTGTTTGTGAATATTTTATACTCACCCTCATATTTGAATGACAATTTTGCTGGATAAAGAATTCATGGCTGGCAGTTTTTCTTTCAGTATCCTAATTTTATCATACCACTGTCTTTTTGCCGCTCTGGTTTCTGAAGAGAAATCTGTGCTAAATCTTAATGGATGTCCCTTGTTGTGATGGTTTTCTTCTCCCTTGCTTCTCTGAGAATTTTCTCTTTATCTTTGACATTTGACATTCTGAGTAGTATGTGTCTTAGAGTAAGTCTATTCAGGTTTATTCTGATTGGGATATGGTGTGCTTCTTGGACATATAAGTTCCTTTCTTTCATGAGAGTTGGGAAATTTTCAGCTACTATTTTCTCAAATACTCTTTCTGCCCCTTTTCCCTTCTCTTCTCCTTCTGGAACTCCCATGACACGTATGTTGTTGTGTTTCATGTTGTCATTCAACTCTCTGAGCCTTTGCTCAATTTTTTCCATTCTTTTCTCTCTTCAATTTCAGCTGTTCATCTTCTGTATCACTTATTGTTTCTTCTATCATTTTGAGTCTGCTGTTGTATGCCTCTAATATTTTTTGATCTCACCTATTGTGTCTTTCATTCCCATGAGCTCTGTTACTTTTCTGTTCAGGATTTCAAATTCTTCTTTGTGCTTGCTCAATGTCTTCTTGATGTCATTTGCCTCTTTAGTGATATTGTCTTTCAACTCAATTTGATTTTGGAAATTTGTACATATCTTGCTAATTAGTTATCTCAAATCCTATGTTTCTTCTGGGGCTTTGATATATTCCTTTTCTTGGGCCATGTCTTCCATTTTCTTTAGTATGGCTCATAATTTTTTTTTGCTGATGTCTAGGCATCTGATTAGGATGTAGTTTTCTCAGATGCTCAATTTCTTTCTCTTTTGTAGGGAATTAGTGGTGGGAGCCTTTTGATTCTTGGTTTGACCTGGATTGTTAGGATTGTCCCTGCTAGTTGCTCAAAACTGGGCTCTGGACCCAGTAATTGGTTGCAGACCTGCTTTCTAGGGCCTTGGGGAGGGAAGCTATAAAGGCCAGAAAAAGGCTCTCTTACTTATTTTTAATTTTCTCACGTGCACTTCCTTGGTCTGCCAGCAGATGGCACTCTTTGCAGCTCTCAGTTCAGTGCCTGGTAGCAGTATATTTGTTGCAACACAGTCCAGACTGGATCAATGTGATGGAGCTTCCTGCCTGGAGGCTAAGAGCCTTGTAATTCAAATTTTCTCAGAGACTATTCTCCAGCCTTCTCTGGCAGTCTCCTCCCTTTCCCCACATAGGAAATATTTCCACTCCCCTCTGAGTCCTCAACAATCAGTCTGTGTTAGTAGAGAAGGAGATTGGGAGGGTTGTATATCTTTACCTCCTTGCTGGCTCCCAAGGCAAACAATGGCACAGCCCCACCCACCCTGGAAGGGCTCCTGGGCCACAGCAGACCAAATTTGCGAGTCAAAAGCTTAGACTGTGTCCTTCTCTCTCCCCTTTCCTGGGGTGGTGGATCCCTGGCATCCCCTTTGTCTAGCTGCAGGCCCAGAAGCCTGAGAATTCTAAAGTGTCTTTGTTTGGGGGGAGGGGGGGGAGGGTGCTGGCAGCAGCAGCCACTGGTTTCAACTCACAGTTTTGCTGTTGTGATTCCCCTCCCTTTCTCCTCCGGGAGGTGTTCAGCCTTTGCCTGGTGTCCTAAACCTTAAAAGATCATTTTTCAGGCTGTTCAGCCAATCCTCTAACTATTTTTCTAGAAGAAGAAGAGAGTCCTGTGTCTTTCTAGTCCACCATTTCCCATATATATATATATATTTATGTAACATTTATGTAATCTAAGTATCTTTAAAAAAATAAAAAAGTATATAAAAAATAAATACACATTAGCCAAAAAAAAAAGATTATCTCACCCTATTTTAATTTTCCATTTGCATATCTGTCTCCTACACTACTTTGAATTTGTAGAGGGATTCAGTGCCAGGTGAATCCCTTTTTTTTGGCCCATTTTTCTTTCTTTTTTTGCTTGTTAGATGTAGTACCTTTTTGTAACAAGACCTGCAAATGTTTTCCTAGTTTATCATTTTTATTTTGACTTTGTTTATAGTAGATTTGCACTATAATGTGTTTTAATTTTCTGAGGTCAATATATGTCTCTTTTAAATGTATGTCTGCAGACAATTATGTTTCATAGGAGCATTTTCTGTACCTCAAGCTTGTGAAAATACTTTAATTTTTCCAATTTTTAGAAACTTTAAAAATATTTTGCATTTAAATTTTATCCATCTGGAATTCATTTTGGCATATGGTATGAGGAAGATGAGCTAGCTTGTTTTCTTCTAGACAGAGAGTCAATTATGCCAGCAACATTTATTAATAATCCAATAATTTCCCACAGAAGTAAAATGGCCACTTTTGTGGATTTATTTCTGGACTTTATAATTTGTTCTATATATCTATTTGTCTATTCCTGTGTCAGTGCCAGAGTGTTTTGATTCCAGTGGCTTTATAGGAAGTTTAAATATCTGGTAAGTTATATATTCCTCTTACTACTTTTCTCTGATCATAATTTTCTTTGCTGTCATAGACATTTATTTTATGAACCTTAAAACAGATTTATCTATTTCCTCTCAAAAACACGGCAGAACATTATCAAAATTAGTGGTTAATTATAAAAATTTAATCTAATTGCAATTATATTAAATAATATTGATTGAGTTGAAAAAAATTTTTTTTAAAGTTGCCACTTTTTTGTAAGTAATGCTTGGGTATTTGTGCATTCTTTAGAATATTTTTGTTTGCTCTCTTAAATAACTTTCTAACATTGAATTTTTCTACCAGTTTATTATTTATTAATTATTTTTTTTAGTTTTGACTTTTATTGTGAAGTAATTATCTGTACAAATCATGAATATCCATTTTAGTGAGTTACAGTGCAATAGCTTTATAATTTAGCCAGCATTTCCTTAATTGCTATTGAGGTTGGGCACTTTTCAAACATTTATTGCTTTCTTGGTTATCCTTTTTTGAATATCTTCTTTTTGGTTATCTTTTTCTGGTTACCCTTTTTTGTCAGATTCCTATTCAAGTCTATCAGGTTGTCTCTCATTTTAATATTGATGTGTAGTAGCTCTTTATATAGTCAGGGGATGAGCCCTTTGTTGGTTATATGTGTTGCAATAGCTTCTCCAAGGTCTGTGACTTGCCCTTTTACTTTTTAAATGGGGGTTTTTCAACAGAAGTTCTGAATTCCAATGTAATCTAATTTATCGGTCTTTTTCTTTGTAAGTAGTATTTTTTATATTCACTTGAAATTACTCCAAGGTCCTAAAGATATGTATAACTTTTTCATCTAGGAATTCTGTTTTGCATTTCCCATTTAATTCTTACTTTCCCCTGAAAGTGATTTTGTATATGGTATGAGGTAGGAATCTAGTTTCATTTATTTGGTTTCCATTTGGTTATTCAGTTGACCTAGAATCATTTATTGAAAGATTCTCCTTTTTCCCTGGTGCTCTGTAGTGCCATTTTTATTATAAATCAAATGATCATATATGTGTGGCTCTCTTTCTGGACACTTTGTTGTGTTTATCTACTTGTCTGTCCTTGAGGCAATACCATACTGTATTAGTTACTGTAGCTGTATAGCTGGTAAGTCCCCCCACCTTGTTCTTCATCTTGGATATTGTTGTTTTTTTGCATTTCATGTGGAGTTTAGATTAACAATTTCTACCGAAGAATTGTAGAGATTTGAATTCACAGACAAATTTTGAATCCATAGCAAATTTTTGAAGAATTGGCATCTTTATAACACTGAGTTTTTCAGTTCCTGAAAATGATATATCCCTTAATTTATCTGGGTCTGTTTATTTTTAAAAATTTCTACATACAATCATATCATTGTAAAAAGGATATGTGTGACTATTTTAGATGAGGGGGGCAAGGAAGGCTTTTCTGTGGGGAGGATATTAGAGGAAACCTTGCGTCTCAAAACAGAGACCAGAAGATCCTTTATAAATATGTCTGATCATGTGATGTACTTGATTTTATTCCTTCTTATTTCATATTTATCGTTTGCTTTTTCCTCTTCATTTCCTTACTTTTGTTGGCTTGCTAATATTTCTGTCTTTCCTTTTTAGCTGCTTGTCTGTTTACAAGCTCTATTATATCATTTAATTTTGACAGATGTATACACCCATGTATTAACCACCACAATAAAGATATAGAGCATTTCTATCACCTCAAAAATTTTGTTCATACCCCCTTTTCAGTCAAGCTCCTGCCTGAACCCATACAATCACTGCTTTGCTTTCTGTCACTATGGATTAGTTTTGCATATTCTAAAATGTCATGTAAATGGAGTCCTTCAGTATATAGTCTTTTGGTTCTGGTTTATTTTGCTCAGAATAATGTTTTTGAGATGTATCCATGTTTTGCTATGTATCAGTAGTTCATTCTATTTATAGATGACTAGTGTCCCATTGTATGGATATACCACAGTTTGTTTATCCTTTCACCTCTTGATGGACATTTGGGCCATTCCGTCTTTGGACTGTTATGAATAAAGCTTCTGTAACTGTTTATGTCATTTTTTTTGTATAGATACATGTTTTCATTTCTTTTGGGTAATTATCAAAGAGTATAATTACTGTGTCAAAATATTCTCCAACATGCTTGTACTATTTTACACTTCCATAAATAATATATGAAAATTCCAGTTGCTCACATCCATACCAACAATTGATGCAGTCAGTGGTTTTGATGGTAGCAATTATAGTGGGGTTTTAGTAGTATCTCTAATTAGCATTTCCCTGATTACTGTTGTTCACCTTTCCATGTGCTTATTATTATCCATATATATAACTTCTTTTGTGCAGTGCCTTTTCAAATCTATTGCTCACATTGTTTCATAGTTGGGTTATCTTATTATTGAATTTTAAGTGTTCTTTCTATAATCTGGATAGTTGTCCTTTTTCAGATATATGTATTGCAAACAAATTTCCCAGTCTGTGGCTTGGCTTTTTTACTTTCCTAATGGCGTCTTTTGAAGAGTAAATGTTTTTTAATTTTTCTAAAGCCCAATTTATCACTTCCTAAAAATTGGTTCATTTTGTGTTTGTGTGTGTATGTGTGTCCTATTTCAGAAATCTTTGCCTGCTTCAAGGTTTCAAAGGTTTTCTCTTACATTTTCTTCTACAGTTTTTATAATTTTAAAGTTATATTTAGTTTGATGATACATTTGGAATTTATTTTGCATGTAATAGGAGTGAGGGTCAAAGTTCATTTTTTCCCCACACTGATGTCCAGTTGCTCAGTACCTCTTGTTGAAGACTATTTTTCTCCCCCTAAGTTACCTTGGTGTCTTTGTCAAAAAATAACAACATATATATATATATATATTTGGATTCTCTACTGTGTATCATTTATTTACATGACCATTTTAATACTACTACCATACTATCTTGATAACTATAGCTTTGTATAGTAAGTCTTGTAATCAGGTAGTTTATATCCTCTAGTATTTTATTTTTTTCCCTTGTCAAAATTATTTTGATCAGTCTGGTCCGTCACTTTTCTACATGATTTTTAGAATCAATTTGTCAGTTCAAAAAAGGCTGCTGCTATTTTGATTGTAATTGCCTGGAATCTATAGGTCAATTTGGGGGAAACTGGCATCTTAAACTTGAATCTTTCATTCCATGGATATGATATATTTCTTCCTTTATTTAAATCTCCATCAATTTCTCACAGCAAAAGTTTTATGATTTACAGCATGGAGGTCATGGATATGTATTAAGTTTTTATACCTTAATATTTCTTTTTTAATGTTATTGTAAACTATATTTAAACATTTTTATTTTCCAATTGTCTACTGGTAGTTTAAAGAAATGTAGTTGATTGTTTTACATTTCCTAGTATCCTGTAACTATATATTCACTTATTAGTTCTAATGGCTTTTTGCATAGATTCTTCAGGATTTATTATGTATATATTATGTCATTTACAAGCAAAGAAAGTTTAACTTCTTTCTTTCTGATTTGAATGTATTGTCTTCTTTTTGACTCATAGCACAGGCCAGGACCTCCAAAATAATGTATACAGATGGCAAGAATAGATATTCTCAAATTGATCCCAATATGTGTCACATATTCGTTTTTTATTTCTACTTTTCCATGATGAACATGTATTTCTTATTCAAGAAACCCTAAAAACAATGGAAATGCTGTTCTTTGAATTTGAAAATACAAATTCCCAGCTAAAAGTCCTCCCTTCCCCAAGATTTAAACGAATGGGATAGAATCTTGGGGTTCTTTTTTTTTTTTGAGGTAAAGTACATGTATAGTTTTGAAATCTCATATACTAGTACAGGACTTGGTTTTGTAGGTTATGGCTATGAGATTGAAATGTGTATAGACCATGGCAGTGCTGATATAGTCTTGTTGACACTCTCAAGGATATATGCAGTTTCCCACACAATGAATTCAATCATGAGCATTGTTATTCCAGTAAGAGACTGAAGCTTGTGGGCTGGCTGCTCTGCTAGTGGCATTTGGTACCTGAATATAGATAATTACAGTCTCAGTTTCTTTTATTGCAGCCACCATCCCATTGGATTTTTTATTTTGAGAATTCACATTTAAAATATTGTTTCTCAAGATTTAAATGCATCAGATAGAATCTTGAGGGAATTTTTATTGTGGAGGATGCACTGACTTTGCAGCTATATCCTTCACACCTACACCTAGAAAGATGGTATAGTGTATAACAGTAGTGTTCTCACCAGTGACAGACAACCCTACTACAACTACCTTGCACACGATTATTTTTGGTTTGCACAAAGTGAATTGCTGAATTTGGGGTTTGTGGTCTAAATTCTTTCTTTTTGTAGAACACCTAATTCCTAAACTTGCTTTTAATGTATGAGCTCTCACCACAGTTTTCTCAAATTAATGTGATTGTCCATTTATCTTTGCTTTTTTTGTTCTTCTGTTCTTGACATTGCTCTAAGACCTAGGCTGAACGAGACGAGGCATCTGTGTACAGCTCTCATACTATGCCTAATTCTCCCTGGAAGCCAAGGCAAAGTAAGTGAGGGGAAAAATTACCATATATTAACTATTTTTAAATAATTTCTGCCTAATCTTCATTAGCCTGGCTTCCTAATTTTCATTAAGCTCATCCTGATTTTATTAAGATTCTGACTATTTGCGTACAGAGCTGCCTTATACTTCACATCAAGATGCCTTTCAGTGGCTCTGTTATATGTTAGAATGGTCTATCTACTTGAACTTGATTTGCCAGTCCACTATTATGAGCTCCATTTGTGGAGTCAGGAGGTCTGGGTTTTTGTCCCTGTTCTGCTTTGAACTAATTGTGTGACCTTGTGCAAAACACATAACTTCTTTGGAATTCAGTGTCCTGATTTGTTAGATGAGGAGGTTGGTCTAGATGATCCCTGAGATCCTTCATAGTTCCAAAATCTCAGGATTATGAATTGATTAAGGTTCTTCACTGGAAATTTCAGTCTCCGAATAGACTCCTGTCATAGAAGATGTGTTAATAAATGAAGTTATTATTTGTGGCTATTTGGTTTCAATATCAGATTTGCTCTGCATGGGTATAATACAGTTTATTTCAAATGGGTTGTTTTAAAGAGTACAAGGTCAATAAATTTATAATCCCAGCCACCATGAGAGATGTCAAATAATCCATATGTTGAGTCACTAAAGGAGAAAAAACTAAAGCAGTTATATTAAATCACTGCCATTGCATGTATTGTCTACCTAGAGTAAAACTAAAAATATTTTGTCATATTGTTTCCCAACTGAGAACGTTTTAGAATGTGATTTGTGAAACCGCAGAAACAAAAATCATTTTTCTGGTTCCTGACAAGTCTTTCGATTGTCTTCTGTTGCTTCAAGAAATCATCCCCTGAGAGCCAGTAACCCTCAAAGCCATTAGAAATTCTAATCTTGAATTGTAGGACTCTGTTAGAGCAAGTTTTATGTATGCTGAGATATTCAGTCATACACATTGGTGATGCCAGATTAGCAAGCACAATTGTCTATCATTGAAAAAAGAGTGCTCATTGTCCCCCAGCTTCTCACTTTTTAAGTCAGAAGCCTTAAAATTAAAAGTTGCCATGGGCCTCTTGGGGGTTTGGATTCCTAAGTATACAATGCCACAACCAAGAATCCTTGAAACTCCAACTTCTCTGGTAAGGTTGGCATCTGTTTTCAACCTGCGAACATCTTGACCCACTTTCCATATTGCTGTTGTGTTAATAGACTTCAAAGCATTTTAGGGAGCAGGGTTCACTGCATTATTTATTACCTCATGTATTCAGCCCTACTAAGTTTCCGATACTACTGTACTTTACAACATCCAACATCATTAAACCTTTGCAACAACTGTAGAGTATTGCCCTTCATGGGACAGGGTGTTAAGGATCAGCAAGGTTAAGTAGTTCACCCACCCAAGGCCACGTAATCAGAGAAGGCACTGGAGTGTGATCTCAGTTCTGTGACTACAAAGCATTTGTTGTCTCCCTGAGTCTTAGGTATGATGTAAAACAGAACACTGTGACTATTCAAATATGCTCATAATTACATTTTGGTTTTACTTTCTTCCAAGAGACCCACCTCCTGCAAATAAAGCCATAGCCACTCTTGGCAACAGCCTACATGTAGAGAACATGGCCTTTTGTGAGCTTTTTCTATTTTTTTTCCCCAGGGGAGAATGTGAATGCAGTGCCCCACTACCACAAATTATGCAGCCGAATTTCCCACATTTGGGGAAATCATAGGGGTCGGCACATCTGGAGAGCAATGGATTAGCCTTGCCCTGGGAAACCACATTCATGATCATGGTATCTCTCCTGCCAGGTAAGTATGTGTGAGCTTATTCTTAACTCCCAGATGTGGATACTTTTATTAAAAATTTAGCTTCCAGTTCTCGGTCATAGTTTCAGAATCATAACATAAGAAGAAATTTCTGAGATTATCTGAGAATAAACCTTCATTCCATAGTAGGGGAAAATAAGGCCCAGAAAGATTGAGTGTTGCACACATTTATGTAAATTGGGAAAGTTTTTCAATTTCTTAAGTTCCAGAAAGAATAATGGAAATACCAGTACTGTGATTCTGTCTACACAATGATATACAACAATCCAATTTATTTAGTCCTAGAGTCTTTCAAATTCTTTGATACCCTGTGTATAATGGTGTATAATGATGTATATAAATGGTTTCTAAATGATATTTTTTCCAAAGCTTCTTATCTATTTGCTGATTTCTAAAAATGTTCCTAAGTTGTTGGCAACTTCATATTTTGGTAAAAATAATCCAGGCCATTCAGTAAGGGCATCTTTGTTGATGACAGGATCTGTTTTATTTGACCAAGCCCAGAGGGCCTTTCAGAGACTCATATAAGGATCTTAACATCAAAATAAAGAAAAACTTAGTCAGATAAAAAAATACTAATAAAAGAGCCCAGTTCTCTCATACGAAGAAATAATTGAATAATACAAACATTTCTTTGTGAGGAATTAATGAACTCCCTGATTAGAAGTCACAGTTAGCCTTTTTTTTTTGTTTTACCAGGAGGTCCCGGGATCGAACCCAGGTCCCTCCATATGGGAGACGGATGCCCAACCACTTGAGCCACATCCACCCCCACAGTTAGCCTTTTATTGAAGAAACTTGGATTCCATTTCTGATTTGATAAGGTTGGCTATCCTTGACTTTGAGCAGATGTTCTGCCACATACATATATTCTGTCGTTGTGAGAGGAAGCTGTATTGCATGCTCTCATGTAGACAGTTAGCTAGGTGTGTTATGCATTTACTCAGGAGAGAACTTGCCACTCATTTCCCACCTGACTCAACATAAGTTTTCATAGTCCACCATGATAACCACTCTGCTGTATTTTACTTACCTACTTAAATTCTTTTAGTCAGCTTCTCCGTGCATATACTTAGAAAGGGTAACCTTACTAAACATCCTTTGTATGCTTTTATTTTTCGTTCTCTAAAACAATTTTAAACCTTCTCCACTTTTCTCAAACTCTTACAACCCTCTCCTGTCACTCTTAGCTGATGACATTACCTCATATTTCACTTATAAAACAGAGGTAATCAGACAGAAACCTTCCAAGACCCAAAACTACCAACCCACCCAATTCTGTAGTTAACTCAATGACTTGTCCTCTGCTATTTGGATGACATGTCTGTGCTCCTTTCAAAGGTTAACTCCTCAATATTTGTGCTCTAATCATACTTATCTGAACTTTTAAGTTCTTGGCTCTATCAATTTTCTCTCTCCTGGTCCCTCTTTATTGCATAATGTACATCAATATATAGTCAAACCTCTAATTTTATCTCTGATCTTAAATAGCCTTAAAAACAAATAAATAAAAAAAGAAAAACTCAATCTACTGTATCTGCAACCCCATTTCTCTGCACCCATTTGAAATAAGTTTTTTTTCCCAAAACTGTTTATTTTTTTCCATACCATATTTATATTCTCTTCTTAACCCACTCTAATTGGGCTTCTGTCTCTTCAACTAAAGTGAGATGGTGTCTATCAAAACCATCAAATGAGTTCTGGGTTGCCAATCCAATGGTCATGTCTCTGTTTTTATCTTCTTGACGTCTCAGCAACATTCCACACTGGAGAGCTCCTGGGCTCCTTCTCCTGTCTATAAATTCTCTCTTGGTAAACACATCCAGTCCTATAGCTTTGACTACAACTTATATGTCAGTGACTCCCAAACATATAACTTGAGTCCTGATTTTGTTCAGAATTCCAGACTCATATATCCAGTGCCTACTGGAACTCTCCACATGGATGTCTTATTGGCAACTCAAACTTAGCCAAACCAGAATTCTTAATTCCTGCCCATCCCAATCCCCACTGGTATTTTAGTCTTCCTCATCCCAGTGACTGGCATCACCATCCCAGTTGTTCAAGTCAAAAAACCTAGGAGAGTTACCTAAATATACCTTTCTTTCACTCCCTATGTCCAGTCCCTTGGCAAGTTATATTAACTATACATCAAATACATTGACTACATCCATTTGCTTTCATTTCCACCTCTATCCTTCTAGTCCAACCTACCATGATTTTCATTGACCTATTGTGTTATAGCCTCACCTTGGTCTCCTTGTTTCCAGTTTTGTCCCCTGAGCTGCTCAGCTGCCTTTTTGCTCTCTCATCACCTGCCCCATTCTGTATCTTAGAAAGCTAAACTTCCCATATTCCCTTGTCCTCTGGCTTCTGCATAGATTCTCTAGTTCCTGCCAGACAGTCCCACTTCTGTAGTCTAAACTCTACCGGGAAGCCCCTGCCATCCTAATGTCAACTGGATGGCTCAAGCTTCTGGGCCCCAGTTATACCACCTTGTTCCTTGATTCTCTCAGTCCTAGATGTGGTAGCAACTATGGTTTATCTCTTAATCTCTTAGGTTTTCTACCAGCTGTGTACCTGATTCCCAGCATTAAAACTCATATGTTTAAAAGACCTAAAATGATTTTTATTTCTTTATATACTAATATACCCCTAAGCTAATATATCTTCCACACAATAGTCAGAATGAGAGTTTTAAAAATTTAACTTAGATTCTATCACCTCCACCTCCCCTCTCCCTTCCCAAACTCACTTAAATTTTTTGATCCCAAAGAGAATAAAATCCAAACTCCTTATCCTGGCTTACAAAACCTACCATGATCTACTTCCAGTTTAAGATTCCTACCTGATTTATACCACTTTCCCTTTCACCCATTATACTCCAGCCCTGCTGGCCTTTGTTCTGCTCTTTGACTACACCAAGCCCGTTCTAGTTTAAGGGCTTTTGTACAAACTCTTTCCTCTACCTGGAGTACTCTTTTATCTGATCCTTACACTGCAGCTCCTTCTCATTCAGTTCTCATCTTTAAGGTCAACTTTGTAACACATTTTGTGACTCCCATCAATCTGTATTATTTGCATATTACTTGTTAATACATAATCATTTTTATTCTTCTCCTTGCCAATTTTCTGATTATTCAACTGTTTATTTTATGTCTCTATCCCCTAGGCAGAAATATTGTCTCTCCCGTTCTAATTCCTAGAACAATGCTTGATACAGAGAAATCATCAATAATTATTGGAAAAATAAATGAATGCAAGCCAGAGCTCTGATTAGGCAAGAGTTAAATGAATGAATCCCTAAGTTAAGCAGTTAAATAATCACTTACTGTTTTGAAGGTAAATTGAAAGTTAAAGTTCAACTGTTGTTGAAATTCTAAGTACTATATATATTTAAAAAGTGTGTAACCTAGTATAAAAGAAGATAAAATCCTGGAGTCATGTTCACTATATCTGCATGAAAAGCCATGAACATATTTTTTTAGTCTCTCTATAGCTGAGGTTAAATAGAGTGATTTCAGGTTTCATCTGCCTGGGTCTTCTACTTCTAGTATTAGTTAATAAGGTAATTCAGTAAAAAAAATGAAATAAACATATCTACCTGAATATATTCATGAACTGAAAAATGGTGGTAAAGAATTAATTACAGCCTCAGGCTCTGAAAGGAAGTCTAGAAGGAGTACATCCAGAATGTGAGACAGCATTTCCCCTGAAGCTGTCTGCTGATTCTGAACGAGGTAGCTGAGGAGCTGTCAAGCATGGCAGTGCTTGTGACAGGCCAGCGGGACCAAGAGACAAAAGTGGAATCGAAGGTAAGTGTGAACCAGAAGTAACCAGAAACATGTTTTTATCCAGAATATATAAGGAACTCCTACACAGCAATAAGTTAAAGACAGACAATGAAATAGAAAAATAGGCAAAATACTTGAACAGGCATTTCACAAAAGAGGGTATCCAAATGTCCAATAAACATGGAAAGCATTCAACCTCAGTGGTAATAAGGAAAATGCAAAGCAAAACCACAGTGAGTACCATTACACAAACACCAGAAAGGGTATAATTAAGAAGACCAAGAATACCAAGTGTTGGTGAGGATGTGTAGATACTGGGTCTGGAGATCAAGAAAGACCTTCCTAGTTTTCTAAGAAAAACCCCTTGCTATTTACTTAAAGGGCTTTAGTGGCTGCAGGGAAACTCCACATTCTTTTTTGAGAGATTGGAGAGAGGTAGAGGGAAGGCTGAAAATTAGGAAGACAGTGCTTAGATCTCAGTATTTTTGTTCTAAACAAGCATGGTCAATAAGAACAACTTGTTTGATGAAAAAATTATAATCAGCAGAAGTAGCAGCTCCTACCTGCTTGATTATTCAAGCAAAAGAAGTTCCCTACTACACTGGATATAGACATGTTTATCTTGTGTGATCTAGAGTTTGGTCCACATATATATTTTTTGTCACCTTGAGTACCTAAAGTGAATATCATAGGTGGCTTTCCAACATGAAGATGTGCAACTCCTAAAGAAGATTTGCAGACCTTTTTAGTGTCCCCTTTAAAAATGTACCTTGACTTCTCTAGGAGAGAGTAATAGCCACAATTCAGTCAACCAAAACGAAGCCCCTTTAAAGAGGGTAAGAGTCTACCCTGAGCCAAGGAAGAGAGAAGAGTCAGTGGATCTGTGTTCTGCCTTGGGAATACCAAGGAGTATGGATTGCAAGGGGGTTCTGAGGGTTCAGTGGGTCTTTGAACAGATTCTTTGAAAAAGCTATAGAGTAAGCATGGTAGGCAGAATTTCTTGGAATGGCCTTCAGGATCACACACCCTTAAACCCTGGCACCTGTGAATATGATGAGCTATCACTTTTTAAAAATTATGCTATGTTATATGACATAGAAGACTTTAAAAAAAGGGAGATTATGCAGGGGGGCTCATCTAATCACATGGACCTTTAAAAACAGAACTTTCTCTAGCTGGGGGCAGAAGAAGCAGGCAGAAGAGGAATTTAGGGAGATTCAAAGCATGAGGGGGATTTGATGTGCTGGCATAATGATGGAGGGGACCATGTGAGAAGGAATGTGGGTGGTCTCCAGGAGCCAAGAGCAGAACTTGGCTGGCAGCCAACAAGGTAGGACACGGTGCCCTCAGATCTACAGCACCAAGGAACTGAATTCTACCGACAACCTGAATGATACTGGAAGTGATTCTTCCCCCCAAGCCCTCAGGTAAGTGTCCAGCCCAGATAATATCTTCATTTTGGCCATGTGAAAAATCAGTCAGGTCCTCCCACACTTCTGACCTACAGAACTGTGAGATAATAAATGGATGTTGTTTAAGTCACTAAGTTTGTGGTCATTTTATATGCAGCATTAGAAAACGAATACAATAAAGTATGGAGTGCTATAAACTCCTCTTTAGAATTTATGCAGATTATGGATCCAGAACTGTTCTCAAATGATATTACATCTCCTACTTTACAAGAGCTGCTGACACAGTCAGATTCTGGGGGCAGTCTATGACTAACAATGGAATAGCTTCCAGCAGCTGCTGGGAGCTCTGGGTGCTGAGGAGTAATTCCAGCAGCTGTAGCTACTGTTAACGGGTACCTCCAGTCACCCTTGAGCCCTGCTAAAGGCTGCTTCCTGGGAGTGCCAGAATAAAAATATCGACAGGAGCTGTCACTGGTTGCAATGGATACACACTGATGAGAACATTTTAATTGGAAACTTCTAGCCTTTTATAGTATTGCTCCCAGAAATAGGGCATTGTCATAGATTAGGTAAATATAGCCGCAGATAAGTGGGCATGAGTCTAGGGCAAAATTCAGGGCTCAGTGGGGAACAGGAGTGCCAATCAAGAACAAGGGAAGCCCTATCACATGAACTGGGCATGCACAATAGGCTCAGACATAAATCTACAGCTTGGGGGCAAACAGACACCAAGGGACAAGCTGGATAACAGTCATTGTACCGCTGAACCACTGGGGGGAATAAAGCTCTTAGACATGGCAGAGCTTGCTTATTAACTGAAAGACAGATTATGGTTGAGCAAACAGCTTGAAATCCTTAATGTTCACCCCTGGGCAGGTGCTGGGACATGTGGGAGCTGATTCGATGTGGTTAGAGACCCAGAAATGCTGTATGAGATTTCATATGGGAGCAGAATCCTTTAACTTAAACTGACATTACTTATCAATCAATTTTATCAGCTTCCTTTTTATTGAGAACATAAGCATTCTTGAACAAGAAAGGCTAATGTAAGTACTACAGATTTGATACTGGGATAGAATTTTTTGTTATGTTATATATTGACTAGAAGGCATTTTGACTCCAAATTTATGGATGAATATATTACACACAATAATGTACAAGCAAGATGTTTTTTGTTTTTTTTTTTTAAAGATTTATTTATTTATCCCCCCTCCCCTTGCTGCTTGTGTTTGCTGTGTCCATTCGCTGTGTGTTTCTTCTGTGTCTGCTTATCTCCCCCTTGCTGTGAGGTCCTGCTGCATCAGCCCACCGCGCTGCGCGGGCTGTCCTGCCCTCACAAGGAGGCCCCGGGAAGCGAACCCGGGGTCTCCCATATGGTAAACGGGAGCTCTATCGATTGAGCCACACCCGCTTCCCAAGATGTTTTCTTAACATATCAGTAATGTAAAACATATATTGTTTTTTGCTGTGGTCTGGTTATGAGGCCTGTTAAAGTTAGTAAAAAATCTGTATTTAATTGGCTTACTTCAAATTTTTGATGCTCATTGATAAGTAAGGTTTATTTCCTGGCTACCATTTTTCAAGATAAAAAAGTAACAAGATGGACATGCATATCTATTTAAAGGAATTTGTGTTACCTCTGCATGAATTGAATAATTTTCTCATAAGTCATTAATGTCTTTTCAGCATCAAGGAATAGAATTTCAATCACAGTTCCTTTTTCCTCTTACTTTTTAAAAATGGCTACTGTTGTACTACAGATTACTATAGGAAACATTAAGAAGTTCAATTATCTTTATTAAATTTGGCAACATACATTCAACTGTTACAGTATTTATTTGTGAGTTTCTACTGACTCATCAGCTGAACTATAGAATAAAAGACTGAGTAGAAAATTGCAATAAGCAGTAACCAAAAAGTGCCATCTTGGATCAACCCTGGTACTTGATGGGAGATAAAATACAATTTATTGTGTCCTTCAAGGTCCTTGGTGTGTCCAGGTGTGGAGGGAGGATTCTCAGGCTTGTGGGCTTGAGGAGCAGGGAGAAGATTGCTACAGGTATGTCAACCGCTGAGGCAACTGGAGAGGAGCAATCAGAAGTAGGGAAAAGAATAACCACCCTCCCCTTCTCACCAAATCTTACTAACTGGCAAATTTAGCAGTGGTGCTGGGAAAGTTTTTTTTGTTTTGATGTGCAATGTAATCTAAACCAATGCTTTAAAAAAAAATATTCCTGGAATTGGCTTAATCAGGTATATCTCATTTTTATACTAAATTTTAGCCAAAAGGCCGAGAAACGATTTAATCAGGTATATCTTTTTTTTTTTGTTTGCGTTTTTGAGAGGTATTTGGGCCAGGGATTGAATCTGGTAATGGATGTAGGATGACGGAATACCTGAAAGTAACTTGTTTCTCTCCCTGTTGCTAGGATACAAAGGAATGAATTTTATGTAAATTAGAAGGTAATGAGATGCACCCCTCTCTTGGTGCCAAATTCCACTTTTGGTGGTCAAGAACATCCTGTTGAGGCAATGAAGTACGAAAACCAGCTTCACCTGGCTGGCCAGATCTGCGCAGAAGAAGCCCCTTGCTGTCCTCACTTCAACTTGCTTAATTAACATAGTAAAATTCCCACCCAGGGATGGAGTTATCTGCCCCTTTTTTGATCATGAAATATATGTGCAAGCGTGATTTCCTGAACATACTAATCATACAATTATATAACTAGCTATGTATGTTCATCCATATACATAAAAGCTAATACATAATCAAAGCAAATGCTAAGTAGTAACTTAGGTATTCAAACAAAAGTAAAACCGCAGCATGGGAGTCAGGTCTGAGTCGCTTTAGACTGGCCTTGGCTCCTGTCTACAGACATAATGAATGTATGTTCTGCCTAACTCTCGTGTTAAAGTTTTTCCCACTGGTTATTCCCAAAGGCCCAGCTTTGGGGCCTAACACTGGGACCTCATAAATGGGCAGCCGGCACTCAACCACTGAGCCATATTGGCTCCCCTGAGTTGTTTTTTTGCGTTTGTTTAGTTGTTGTTGTTTTTAGGAGGCACCGGGAACCGAACCCAGGACCTTGCATGTGGGAAGCAGGCCGCTCAACCGCTTGAGCCACATCTGCTCCCCAGGTATATCATTTTTAAGTCAATTTATCAATAGAATTACACATCTTACCATGAGTCATGGCAATTTGTCTCTTAGAAGGTGGATGTCCCTTTCAGGTGTAGGGCCGATATGCACAGAAAGAGTCAGGTCTGCTCCCCAGAGGAGTCTATGCAGGCAGCAGCTGCAGTCTCCCGCCTGGGAGTCTCACACCTGGGAGACTGTGGGACAGCTTTTCCTTGAGGCCACATAGGGCTTGCTGTCACCTGCAGCAGAATGCTGGGAAAATAAAACCTAAAGCATAAACATTTTGCAAAAATAGTCTGTAGCTGTACATAATGATCCATGAAAGAAAGTAAATTTCTTTATAAGGAGGACAAAAGTTTTTAAGTTTTCTTTTTTTAGACCAGTAATTAGCTTGCTCATATAAGAAATTTCCATTGTAATTTATAAATTTAGTGGAGCTACAAAATGACATAAAGAAGTTGAGATATAAATTTAAACTCTACTGATGTAGATGAAAAGAAAAATTCTGGACTGAGAGTTGATGCAACCAAAGGCCTCTGATGACTAAACTATTTACTGGGATCCTCCCAGGCTTCTGTTTTTGTTTGACCTTGGCAGAATTGATTGCTGGTATTTTTCTCTCATGTTGATTTCCTATCATTGACAGCCCTCCTTTTCATCCTTAAAGTCTTTCTGTTGAGGTGAATGTTTGTTCATTTCTGCTTCTCGCTGTTGACCTCCTTTGTTCTACTCTGCACTTATGGGGGTTTCACACTGCCTAATCTTTGCTGTTATTTAACTATTCCATGTCTATTAGTCTTGCTTCCCAAGTTAAACTTGTGTCTGTGAAAATAAGGACTTGAGTCTTAGACAGTTTTTATGTCACCTACATCAGTGGTTCTCAAAGAACAGATTTCATTTACTACTAAATTACTTTAAGTCCTTAAATTTGATGTAAATTCTTGGAAATCTATTAATGTCCATTAAAAAGGGAGTCTTTTTTAATTGCCTTTAGTGGGGCTAAGATTCTTAGATAGACTGATGGGTGGAACATAAGGTAAATAAATCGGCAAACCACTGCTTTCCAGTACCTAACATAGCTATTGGGCATATACTGGTAGCGAAATGTTCAATAAGTATTTGCTTGGGAAAAATCTGGTGGTTTCACTTTCCTAATGTGACTCTTACAATTGGCTTACAAAAAAGAAAAACAAAACAAAACTGCTATTTTAGTTTCAAAATAAAAAAAAGAAACAACAAAAAATCCAAAACCTTGCTTGAAAAGCATTGTGGGCAAGACCAAAGTATTCTAAGATGCTAAATAAAATAATTGGTAACAGGTGGCTAGCTGAGTTCTACCAGCTGTAATCATAAAAACAATGAGAACTTTCATTGTCAAGGTTAGGGTCTTGCACATATTTTTGATGTGAATGGAAGCTTTGTAAGAGTGTGGAATAAGAATACAATGGAATACTATATCAGCAGAATGATACCAAATGCTGGGAAAACTAAAAACTAGTCATGCTTTTAACAGAAAAATGTGCCTCTCATTCCTTATAAATTCACTTTTTCTTAATAGATGTAAGGATTTACATAATTAGAGAGAAGAACAATTTTCTTTAAGAATTGCAAGATGATTGATACCCAGAGTTAAAGCAGAATTATTTAGTGAAAGCATAATTTGTTCTTACCTAAAGTAATGACTTGTGCTGTTTAGATTAGTTATTCTGTAATGTTCCTTTGGAAAGAGTGTGTGGAGCAAGTTGCTATACAGTACATGATGGGAACACAGGCTCAGGTACAACAGAAACTTTCAGCAAAAGACCACTTTACTACTTTTACATCCTAAAGAGTCCAAAAGATCAGGGGACAAGATCCCTTTGTGTCCGGTCTCCCAGGGAGGCCAGACTGCTTGGGTTGGGGTCACTGCTTGGGTTGGGGTCAGTGGATGGCAGTTCCGCACATCTCATTTTGTGTTGGGGGGAGAGACACCTGTACTATCTGAGGGTGGGTTATTTATACAACTCAGAGGAAGAGGGCTGCTTATTCCCAGTTTCTGGGTTTATGGTATGGTCAGACCTTTTCATTAGACCTAACATCTCCACTGGGCTGCAGAATGGAAACATACAGAAACATCTGCACACAGTAGAAAAGGAGGTGGGGATAGGCCAGGGCTGGGAGATGGCTGATAGGTATATCTGTGACTTCCCCCGAAGAGTGAATTACATCATTTATAAATTTGTTTGAATGCAACATTTACTTCTTGAAGACATCTTAGCGACAATGAAAGATAAACTTGATACTTATTTACCAAATTACATAATTACAGAGTTGGAATTAAATACCTTAAGAAAGTCAGACAGATAGGTATTGGTTCCATATTTTAAGTTAGAGGTCAGAGTAGGAGCACCCAAAAGGACTTTGCTGAAGTTTTCCAGAATGTGACAAGAACTGAGGTTGCCATGTTACTACAATATATGTTTTAACTATCCCAAATATGATATGCATATATTTTTCACTTACCCTTGTATTGTTGTAGGGGAAAGTTGAAAGGAAAATTGAATGTACTCAACTTCTTATAAGATAGTGTTCCATTTTTCCCTTTGATTTATTGCCACACTTCTTCAAAGCTTAATATATTGTGCCATATATTTATTACTCTCTTGTTCCTTGGAGTCTAATAATACTAATAGTGGCAAGCATTCACATAGAGCTTACTCTGTGTCAGGCAGAGGTCTCAACACTTGCAGTATGATAACTCACATGATCCTCACGTCAACTCTGAAGGAGGCACTGTCTTCCTTTTTTTTTTTTTGAGGTACTGGGGATTGATCCTGTGACCTCATATGTGGGAAGCCGGCGCTCATCCACGGAGCCACATCGGCTTCCCTGAGTTGGCCCCCTTGTTTGTTTTGCTTGTTGTTTGTTTTTGTTTCCTCAGGAGGTACCGGGAACTGAACTCAGGACCTCCCATGTGGGAGGCGAGCGCTCAACCGCTTAAGCCACATCCGCTCCTATCCTCGTTTTTTGATCCTCCTTGGCTTCTATGACTGTTAGAAATTAAGACTGAGGGGAGAGGGGCATTCCTTTTCAGAGTTTATGACCCCTATCTAGACGCCACTCCTACCATCAAACCACTTGGGGAGCCAATACAGCCATCAGAAGTACCTTGTGAGCCTGAACAGAGAGTATGGATAGAACATAGCCTGGAGGCAGGAAATATGGTTTCCTTTGGGCTCTGACAGCTGATGAAATAAATGAATTGTCACTTCCCCACATCAGGGACCTAGTACAGCACTTCCCTTTCTTGCACTATGTTATATGCACCTGCCAAAGCTTCTGTGAATTCATTTCATATCCTCATTCTGGCCATCTCCTTTCTTGCACACATTCTTTTTTTTTTTAAGTTTTATTTACATACCATACAATCCACCTACAGTGTACACTCAATGGCTATCAGTATAATCACAGATTTGTGCATTCATCACCACACATTCAATTTTAGAACATTTTCATTGCTCCAAAAAGAAAAATCCCATACCCCTTATGCACCCTATTATTGATACATAGCATTGGTGTGGTACCTTTGTTACACAATTGATGAGAGAATATTACAATGTTACTGTCAACTCTGGTCCATAGTTTTCATTTGTTGTGTTTTTTCCCATATACCAACCTATTATTAATATCTGGTAATAGTGACATACATTTGTTCTAGTTCATGGAAGAAAATTCTTATATTTGTACTATTAACCACAGTCATCATCCACAACAATAAGGCAGAAATTTTTTAAGGGAGGAAGGGAAAGTCTTACCAGGAGCCCATGAACTCTGTGGAACTCCTTTTCTTTTCTTTTGCTTTTTAAAAATATAATTAACTTTATTTTTTAAAGAGGTTTTAGATCACATGAAAGTTACATCAAAAGTATAAGGGATTCCCATATATCCCACACCTTCTCCTCCCACATCTTCCCCTATTAATAACATCTTACAATAGTGTGGTACATTTGTTACAATTGATGAATAAATATTGAAGCATTGCTACTAACCAAGGTTATATTGTGGTTTACACTCAATTCCAATGCCCTAAAAATGCTGTATATTCCGATTCTCTCCTCCTCCCCTCGGAACGTCTGGTCACCACTATCTTTATATTAATGTCACATATTCTTCCATTACTACAATATTAATAAGTTTACTTTGTCCATGGTTGCATTCCCCCCTTATGTTTGTTCATTCCTTAACCTTGAGGATTTGGGGATGGTGATACCCACTCTGCCTCAGATTGAGAGGGGACTTAAATCTTATGGAACAGATGAAAGGAATTGTTTTGCTTACGGTTGTACACTCTCTCTGTTTTTTGGGATATAAACTTAAGGAACAGAGAGCTCAGGGAGTAAATCCCAGCATTCACATATTAAAATATTATAATATACAGTATGCAACAAAAGATTACAAGACAAATAAAGAAACAGGAAATGATGAGCCATCCCAAGGAACAAGGTAAAAATTCATCAAGAAAAAAGTCCAGACTTTGGACATACTGGACAAAGACTTTTTTAAAAAAGTTATTCAATATGCTCAAGGAGATAAAGGAAAACAAAGAGAAAGAAGTAAAGGATATCAGGAAAAGGATGCAGGGACAGTATGAGAAACTCAAAAAAGAGAAAAAATTTTAAAAGGAGTCAAAGAGAAATACTGAAGTTGAAGACCACAATATCTGAAATGAAAAATTCCCTAGGGGGTTTCAACAGCAGATTGGAGATTTCCTAGAAGGAAACATAAGGAAGCACCTTCAGGACTTATCTTAGGCAATGGTTTCTGAGACTTTACACCCAAAGCACAAAGAACAAAAGAAACAATAGATAAATGTGACTTCATTAAAATTTAAAACTTTTGTGCATGAAAGAGATTCATCACGCAAGTAACAAGACAACCTACAGAATGGGAGAAAATATTGGGAAAGCACATATTCAATAAGGATTTAATATGAAGAATATATAAAGAAATCCTATAACTCAACAAAAAAACAAACAACCCAATTTAAAAATGGGCAAAGACTTGAACAGACATTTCTCCAAAGAAGATACACAAATGGCCAGTAAGCACATGAAAAAATGCTCAACATAATTAACAATTAGGGAAAGGCAAATAAAAACCACAGTAAGGCAACTTTTCACCCACTAGACTAACTACTTTTCAAAAAGAAAAAAAAGGAAACTAACAAGTGTTGGAGAGGTTACTGAGAAATAGGGACACCATTCAT
>JAQZBX010013658.1:0-39550 GCA_029593785.1 Cabassous unicinctus
GGTGCCAAGGGCTGCAGAGAATGTATCATTTTGCAGGACAACTTCTGGGCCAGAGCCTGCATGTCAGTATCAAAGTGGGATGTCATGGGAGTCTAGGCATATTCCTGGAAGCCCTTGGCACATTGGGAAGGATAGCAATAAGTTAACTACAACCAAAGTGACTGTGAACCACGTAAATATATTCCATTAAACCCAAACTAAGTGTTCCCCCATGTCACCTTCCTTGCTAGACTTCAGTAATACCAGTGGCCATTCCAACACCATTGAACTGAAGTGGTAGCATGAGCACAGTGCAAGGTGAAATAGTGTGGGGGATTGTGGTTAAAATATCACACCTTTGCAAATCTCATGGTCATATTATATACCCCTAGGATTTCTCTCCTGGCCATGAAAGGAGCCCCAGCCGTGATGTTTGGTTCTGTACCTTCATGAAAATGCACTCAAGTTAAAACAAAATTATTTGGATTTAAAAAGTAATACTGACTTTCATTTTTTTCTTTTTCCTTTGTGTGGTGCTTCCCCATCCCCACTCTTCTTTATTTTGCTTCTAGAATGAGTTCTTTCAGTAAGGGTTAATCACAAAGACTGTAATTCAACAAAATGGAATGTAATGCAAGATATTTTTGCAGGCAGCAATTTGTACACTTCAAACAATTCTCCCTATATTCTAGAATTCTTATGTTACCTTGGCAGCCCTGTAACAAAGTAGGTAGGGATTTGTTTCTATTGGCTTGAGCTATGGTAGATTTGAAAAGCACACATTAAGGTTGTGTCATTAATAGATTATAGAAGGCTTGAAAGAACACCTGAGTAAGTTGGGAAAACTCCCAGGGGCCCATTGTGTTGTCTCTTTGAATCAATGCTGTGGTGTGGCATTTGTGATTATTATTGGGAAAGTAAGCAAAGAAAATTTACTGTAATGATCATTGAGTTGCTATTATAAATGGCCAGCTTTATTCTAACTATGGGTCAGTTTTCAGTTAGTTAATTGTACTCTATTGGACTACAGCTATCAGGTAGATGCAGTTCAGCTTCACATATTTTCAGTGGCTTGTTCTAAACTTTTGTATAACAGTGTTTATAAACAGCTTGGTGTGAGGTAATTCCCACAGAGCCTGTGGTGACTTGAAATGTTTGAAAAGAATGTGAAACACGTATATATCTAATTACAAAATGAAGTTTTTAGCGCATTCTTGTATTGTAATGGAATTTTTTTCTTCTGGATTGCACTGTGTTCCTTGTAGATCCCTTAATCCTCAGGAATCTGTTTATCACTTCTAATAAGATCCACATTCTTGCAAAAGCTGCCTGTCCAAGGCTACCTCCAAAGAAGTATTTTCTTTTTATGGCACAGTGGGAATTCAAATATACCCTCCAATATTGAAGGTGTCTTTTGTTGAAGGCTGTGCTGAGTACTATGGTAATTAGAAGATTATGATTCTTGTCCCTCAGAATCTTCTAACAAATGGAATATAGACTGAGGAGGACATGTTGCCTTGACATGGAATTATGCATTTGAAGAAAACAATGAAAAAAAAAAGAAAAATGAAAATCCTTTGATTATTTCAGCATCATTCCCCCCCACCTCACACATATATGCACATACACAACATTTATACATACACACATTCATATATAAATTCAGGATCAATTAAATAATCACCATTATTATTTAATATTGTACTGAAGTAAAGGTTAACTCAGGATACAAAAAAAATCAGAAGCAAAATGGGAAAAAATGAAGAATGTGAATTTCTTTCATAACTATATAAGCCTTAAAAAGATGCTGCAGAGGGGAGCAAATTACTGGAACAGCAAAATAAAACTACAGCCAATAAGAAAAGTCAGCAACGTGAAGGGGGAAATAATAAATATAAAAATCAATTCTACTCCTATTTGTAAAAATAACTGGCTAAAAATATGATAGAAACAATAGTCCTATATATAATAATGACAAAAATATAATGAATGAAAATAAGTTTAACAAGATAGGTGCAAAATCTTTATGAACACAATTTTAAAATGTTATGAACCATAAAATATAATTGAGTAATTAAGGAAAAAATTCTAAGTATCCTGTTTTTAGTTAAGGAAATTCACAATTGTGTAATCAATTCTCTTCAACTAAACTTCTATCTTCCATGTGAATCTAAAATTCATCTGTAAAAATTAAATCCTAAAATAGTCACAAAACCATAAGAAAGAACAATAAATTGCCAGATTAATAGTAGAAAATATTAACACATGTGAAATTACAGTGATTAAAACTTTTTGTCCTAAAATAGAAAATTAACACAGCTTAATGGGAAACATGAATAGATCAACAGACATCAGGGATTTAACCTATGAAATATTGACATATAGGTTGAATTTCCATTTGTTTCTTTAAACCAAAATAAATATTTAAAAATGGATCCATAAAGATACTTGAAAAATACATGGATAAATAGGCATGTGGAAATCTTTTTTAAAAGAACCATAGATCTAGAACTACAAAAGGAAAGGTGGATGGTTTTGATAGCCTAAACACTTGCATATAGCAAAAAAATGCTATAAACAAAGTTAAAACTTATTGGAGTGATGCTATGATTTCAACAGTTTATCAAGAATTCACACCCATGTTTTTCATCCCTGTCTACATTTTACAAGTGTTAAAAAATCAAATTAAAAAATAAGACTGTATAAAAATTATTTGCAACACATATGATAAACAAAACAAAGGCTTTTGTTTCTGAGATTCAACCTGATTAGCTCTAGATTCTCATCAGAGAAAATATCAATGTGCTGTTACATTCAAGTCCTATGCACCACACCTTGGAAGATTTCCTCTCTCAGTGGGGAAGAAAGTTCACTTTCTAAATAAACATATTACATCTACTTGTGTCATGCCTTCTTTTCAAGAATGACTTCATCGAAGTCTTAGATTTTTGGTACAATTCCTTTCTCTGTCTTCTTTGGAGTATTTGAACCATTGCAAAAACTGACACACAAAAATTTGGTAGCAGAGAGTCTTGAAGAATGGAAAAAATGCTGCCTAATCATGCACAACGTATATGCTTAAGTCAGATGCTATTTAGGTACAAAAAGTTCTATAATCTCTGAAAAATCACCATGAAACATGAAGTACGTTGACAAAGTGTTTTTCTCCCACTGAACACTTAATATTACAATGGTGTCTTCATGGAATCAACACATTCTCTTTCCATGGTCAAAGGACACCCATTATAGTTGAGAACATTCTGACATTGTTTCAAAACCCTTTTCTATTTTCCTGAATTCAACAGCCAAATTACCTCAAAACTACCTCTTCAATTGAACTTTAATTTTAGCAAAAACTCTTTAGGCCTTCCAAGTAAAAACCAATTTACTCCCTCCATGAGACTCTTAACTAAAAATTAGACAAAATGTGCCTCTGTTAATTTGGAATAATGCCTCCATGCTTCATCACTCTTCACAAAGGTAAATGAGCTAATCAACTGCCAACTACCTTATCTGTAAGCCACCATTTAAACTCCCAATCCTTCCTTCCTGCCTGCCTGCCTGCCTTCCTTCCTTCCTTCCTTCCTTCCTGCCTTCCTTCCTTCCTTCCTTCCTTCCTTCCTTCCTTCCTTCCTTCCTTCCTCCCTCCCTCCCTCCTTCCCTTCCTTCCCTTCCTTCCTTCCTTCCTACACTTTCAACACATTGCAGACAACCCAGACTGATACATAGTTGATCTAGCAGCAGGACAAAGTGTATTATACCAATCAGGAAGATAAATCAAAACCTTACAGATTACCCCTACAAATTGGGGTGATATCATGCTTGCAACAGTGTATCAAGAAGTTAGAGCAGTGATTCTCATTCCTAGCTGCACATTGAGAACACCTGAGAACATACTGTACATATGGCTACTCAGGCTCCACCAAAGATGAAATGAATCAGAAACTCTAGGATGGAGGCTTAGATCTGAGCTTTAAAAGAAAAAAAATCATTCCAGGTGATTTTAATGTATAGCCATGGCTGAGAACCAGGGAATTAGATGGCTATTTCATAACTTATTTCTCAATTGATGATGTATTTGTGTCTGTAGAATATAAGCAATATCCACTCCATACTTTCCATATCGAACTTTTATGCCATCAATTTATTCCTCTTCTTGATGAACACATTGTCATAAACAGTCACCATCCATATCTGTATCCCCGCACCAGGGAGGAACATGAATCAATTTTAAGTGTGGGACATCTCAGGGTTCTAATTCCATTTTAGGCAGCTTTAGGGGGTGATACACAGGTAAGCATGTGCTTTTGAAGTCCCCATTTCACACATTCCCCACCTTCAACTTTTAAGAAACCTGCCTTACTTGATATTGCCTTTGGGAGTGGCATTAGGTCCTTAAATGCATCTCATCTCTCTGTAGGTCCCTTTAAGAATAAGTGTGGTGGTCAAGGAATCTTATATCACCTCCATGAAAAGAGGTCATCTGGACTTCGTGGCCTTTGTTCTTCCTTTAGTTTGAATTTCAAAATGATTCATACCCTGAGCACCCAGTTAATAATTTCAATATGGATTATTAACTTTACCTCTGTATTCCCTTGTAAAACAGCCCAATGGCCCTATAAATATACATTCCTCAAGTCAATTTCTTAAGCACGGGTTGAAAGCTCTTGTCTCTACCCAGGAGAAGACTGGTTAAGCTCCATCTTAATATGAGCAAGTTTGTTGATTTATAAGGAAACGTGTTTATTTCCCTTGCTCATAACATTATTTTTTTCTTGAATTAGAAGAAGAGAGGAAGACTTGTTGACCTAAAGGTACGACCTAAAGTGAAACTATAAACTTGACATGTAGAGAAGCCAAATTTTTCTTTTTTTTCTTTTTTATCTCTTGCAGAGTTGAAATGACTGTTGCACAAAGAGAAGTTACTGCATAATACTACTTCTCAAAAATGATGACACTTTGGGAAGAAAGTTGATCCAAGTAAAGGTGAAGCCAATGTTTTCTCAAACTACAAATTCGTGGGGGCAGTTTCTTAAAAATAGTGAAGGGGGTGACAGGGTGAGATTTTCATGGCAGGTTAGAGATTACTCCTAGAGAAGTTTTATTATTCCTATAAAATATGTATCATGTCAGTTTCAAGCATATTTGTGAATATTGCCCTTTTCTGCATTGAATGATCATAGAAGACTTTTGTTTTACATCTATCATATCTTTGGAAGAACTCTAACATGCCAGAAACAAACGCAACTTAATGTTCTCCAGATCAGATTCCTAAAAAGAAATGTCTAAGTAAAAAGGAAAGGGGATTGCTGAGATGAAGCTGATTTATTGAAACATTTACAGTACATCTACCTATATTTTCCTTATTTTCTACTATCTTATAGGCTGGGCATTTGATCCAGATTTTATTTTTGCATCTTATCGTGAAAACATGCCATAGTTTAATGTAGAAACATTATTACTCATTTGTGGAAAGCAACCCAGATCAATTAGCTCAGTTGTTTCACAGGTTTGGAGTGTTTCCATATGCTAGTTCCCTGATGTTCACTATCACATCAATACGAGAATCACAAGACAAGCTTCTTCCTCTCAAGAAACAATTTTATTTTAGGGAATAGAAAAATACATAAGGAAACAGTTAAATCCCAGTACCAACATTTATCTATTTATGTTCATAGTAGGCATTCATTTCTAAGTATTACATTAAACAAAATAGTGCATTCACAGCTACAATGAAGAATAGTATCTTTGTACTGAATTAACATTGATTTCTATCAATGTTGGAAAGATCTGAAGCTTTGAAGCATTTTCTATCCAAAAAAAAAGGGAATTGGAATTAGTTGAATAATCATCTTGATTCAAATGGTAATGTCACTGAGAAGAAACATTTATTTGAGAATCACAAGTGGTATTACCATCTGAATCAAACTGAAAATTTTATTTGATTAGTAAAATGGTTGATGCATAATATTTGTAAATATTTTGCTATTAACTTATAAATCCAATTTAATTTTTTGGCCCCTTCCTGAAGTATTGAATATTAATGCTTAATTAGAATTTTAAAATCAATTATTTGATTTTATACATAATAAAAGTGTTGTCAGTTAATATAAGAAACTATACACAGCCTTTTTCACACATGTTTTTTAGAAGAAACTGTTTTAGTGCTGATCCTGTCAATAAAGGCATGATTATATAAATATGAAATAGTATCTAGAATTAGGAAAATGTATATTTATCATAATTAGTATCTATATTCTATTTGGAAAAATAAACATATATAATAATCTCTAGAACTAAATACTACATTTGGTTTGCAAGCACTGCCCATGGCTTTAAGACTCACCCAGGACAACTAACAAGGAGGAGATGATGGATAACCAACATACTAAGGAACCGAGAGTGTCTACAACTGCAAGCAAGAGAGTCCCATCCATCGGCCATATGGGATCCAGGCTCCCCCTCAATTAAATGTGCAGTGGACATCACCATCCCAGAATCCTCAGGATTGGGGAAAGAACTATGGACTAAAGTAGACGTATTGTGATTCTAGCAATGGAAGAAATATCACTGATGTGGAGACAATGGCCACTGGAGGTTCTGGGGGTAGGGAGAGGGAAAAACATGTGTAACACGGGGCCATTTTCAGGACTTGGGAATCATCGTGAATGACATTACAATGACAGATACAGGTCATGATATTCTTGCCATAACCTATAGAATTGGGTGGGAAAGAGTGTAAACTACAATGTAAATTATAATCCATGCTTAGTGGCTGTATTAGTCAGCCAAAGGGGTGCTGATGCAAAATACCAGAAATCTGTTGGCTTTTATAAAGGGTATTTATTTGGGGCAGAAGCTTACAGTTACCAGGCCATAAACCATAAGTTACTTCCCTCACAAAAGTTTATTGCCACATGTTGGAGCAAGATGGCTGCCAATGTCTGCGAGGATTCAGGCTTCCTGGGTCCCTCTCTTTCCAGGGCTTGCTTGTCTCCAGGCTCAGCTCCTCTGCTATCTCCACAAGGTCAGCTGTAGACTATCAGGTGAATGTCTGGTCTCTTTTCCTGGGGCATTCTCTCCTTCCTCAAGACCAAGCTCCTCTGTGTGCTTACTCCCTTGGGCTCCAGTATTAAAACTCCGCATCAAAACTCCAACTCTGTCCTTTGCCATGTTTTTTATCTATGGATCCCCACCCACCAAGAGGCGGGGACTCAATGCCCTACTGACATGGCCCAATCAGAGTCCTAATCATAATTTAGTCACACCCAGAGGAACAGACCAGTTTACAAGCATAATCCAATATCTATTTTTAGAATTCATAAATAATGCCAAACTGCCACAGTGGCAATGCTCCAAAACGTGTATATCAATTGCAATGAATGTACCACACTAATGAAAGATGTTGCTAATGTAGGAAAATGTGGGAGGTGTGGGGAGCAGGGCATATGGGAATCCCCTACATATTCTCTGTAACATTCATGCAATCTAAGTATGTTTTAAAAAATAAAAAAATGAAAGGACAGGAAAAAAAGGATACTTGGTACAACCAGAGAAAGAACATAGGCTTAAGAAGGAGAAAATAACAGATTGAAGTCCAGCTCTGCAACTAACAAATCCTATTATCTTGGAAATATTTGACCTTTCAACCTTATCTGTAAAATTAAGGATGTTGATAAATACCCCACAGGATTGTAGCAAGGGTTAATTTGAGAATGCCCAAACATTGTCAGAGTAGAATTAAAATAGAGTGCCTGCTAACAAACAGAAACATCAATTCTGTTATCCAGTAAAACAAATTTCTATATTGTATAATGCCTGATGATAAATAATTATTTTCACTGTCTTTGTAAAGTAAATGCCACTTTCTTATTGTGAACCTCACAGGTCAAAGATGCAACCTCAGAAAGAAAAAGCAACATATATCCTTTTCAATTCTAGTTGAACTTCAGAATTCAGGGGGAAAAAAACATTATATATATATACATATTTAATATCTTAGAATATGGATCAAAAGCAAGGAGATGAAGGAATTTGGTGTATTGCTGCCATTGCCAAAAACTACTAACAAAAAAGTAGAATGACTTGAGTATTGTACTAATGAATATGATTATTACAAGATATTAAAATATATTCTTAATGATTCTCAATGGGGTGTGTTAAAATATCAAGATCGAAGACTAGTACATAGCATTGTAGCTATAAAACCATTTGAAAAGCTAATTCAAAATTTCAAAATGAGTAATTAGATCATTTAGAGAACGAAGAGATTGGCCCAATGATTTTGGTATTCCTGACACTGAACGGAATAAGAGAATTCATTTAAGGGAGCATCTCATTCTTGATGCATGTGTCTACATAATTTTCCTGCCACTCTAAGCATCTACCTATGCTTTGTTTGATACAACATACAAATGCAACACATTACGGTCATTTCCTGTTAGGACAGTCCATCCTTCACACATGAGAAAGAGAGATTCAGAATATGTTTGCCATCTGGTGTACATGTAGTGGAAGTACAGCTCTTTTCAAAGATGTAAAATTTGAATTTATGGAATATGATGCAAAATAAAGGACTGAAAAACGAAAAATAAGAACACATTTTTAAATTAGTTGTCAATAATCCAAATTACATAACATTTTATCTGAAATGTTTCTTTCTCTGGGAAGTCATCTCCAGATTCAGGGTGGATATGTAAAGATGAGTATAAACCATCCTTGTTCATTTTTGAGACTATCCAGCTTTTTCATCATGTCTCCTCTTTAAGGACCTTAGTCCAAAGGGATTACACTGTACTTTTTAAGTCTCCTTGAATGTGCACAGTACCAGGTATATAACAGAATCTCAATAAATTTTTGTGACTAAATGTATGAATGAATGAATGGGTAGGATGAAATGAATTTATTTAAATTTAGTGAGGTAGCTGATTTTTTATTCTCATTGACATCTTTTTCTACCACAAGCTCCTTCAGCTCTCAATTTCATTCCATTTTCTGAATTTGATGAGGGAATCCTTTGAAAAGGAACAGGAACTTAAGGGGCAAATGAAGAAAGATAATAAGTAGATAAAGGCATAGTCCTGATTTCCTTAATCAAGTACTTATAGAAAAGTATAATCAGCATACATTTGAAATTAGATTTCACTTTGACACATTTGAAGGCATAGATGACAAGATATAGAAAATGACATGCTCTTTAATGGGTAAGAGATGTTGTCCTTTTTGTCCACCTTTGAATTAGACCTTACATCATGATTTTAGAGAGGAATTTTAATTGACAGATGACAAAAACATGGAAATAGTAAATGAGTCATATTTTGCATATCACTGATTTTTATAGTGAAGAATATGAGAATGCATATATTCTCCTTAAATCAGAGACATCTTTAGAGGTAAAGGGTCACCGAAGTATTTTTCCTTGGGGAGAAGGGACGAGATATAATCCAGAGGGCCCCCAAGTTGCTTTAAAGTGTGTGGAGGCATTCCCTTTCCCAGACTGGACGGAGGTTGCATGGGTCTTCATTTATTTACACTTACTTTGGTATGTCACATGCGTATCATATATATTCATTTGTATGTGGTACAGTTTCCTGCTTTTGTTCTAAGTTATTGGCTGTAAATTAAGAGACTTCAGTACTGATCCTGGATTGGCCACTAAGTAGAGGTAAAAACTTAGGTCAGATCTATTAATCTTCCTTGAATTTTCCTAAGTCAACTCGAGCTGCTGCCTGCGTTTGGGACATTTCTTGTCCTTGGACCATGAATTGATGCGTTGCACCATAAATGATTTCTTTCCCCAGTGACACGATCACAGATGCTCCCTCAGGTGGCTGCTGCCTCTGGCAGTTTAACTGAAGAAGGCGGGTATGGCTCACCCTTGACTGCTACGGCCTGAAGGAGAGACAACCCCTGCTCTGCTACTCATCTGATTCCCTACTACACATAGGATTGTACAGGATTAGGACGAGAAATATGACACAGAGGAAGTGAGGCTTGCCTTTAAACAACGCTTTGCAGAGCCCTCAGACACAGGCCCAGGTTTCTTGGCCTCACTCTAAACCAGCCCCTTGCCCCTTTATGTCACAGAAAGCAATTGCAGTCTACCACTCAGGCAGGCATTTCACATACCAGAGTCTTAGGAGCCCAGGCCCAAGAGAGAAAGGCATAGAGAGAAAGCTCAGTGACGTTTCTCTCTATCCCCATCTCAGCATACAATGCCCCTGTCCTCAACCCCATCCCCTCCCAAACCTTGGGAAGATCCATGAGAACTTTTCTTCAGGCTAGGTCTCAACCCCTTCTTAGCAAGCAGGTCGGCATTCGAACTCTCCTTACATATCTGTGTTCTTACTTCTGCCTCAGAAAGGACAATCTCTTCAGAACCCACAGACAGATCATGATTATGAAAGAAAACATTCTGCTACTTTGTCAAACTCTTCTTTTAGTCTCTAATAGCCTGGGTTGTTCAGAATCAATACTACTTCAGCAAGTGGATCAATAGTCTAGTTTCAGCCACCCCTTGACCAGTTCAATTCTCTTTGTCATGTCTCCTCTAGGTTGTAGTAAATCATGCCTGGACATCATTCCTGTAGTCTATTTGGTCCCAGCTCCTGAACCTATGAGCACCTGCTCATGAGAGCCCCCACAGCTCTCGACAAAAACAGCAGATTCTACAACACAAAAAAGGAAAGAAAAAAGAACACACACACATATATTTCTCCAAAGTCAGTGTAGACTAGACTACACACTTATCAGCATAGAACCTGTTAACATTACTGCATGGAAGAGTTTAGACACAGGTTTCCAAGTATCTGTTTCATCTATTCTGTCTGCTCTAATTTTGTAAATCTAAGTGGCATGTTTTAATGGCTTTCGCCAGAAAGGGAACTGTTTCACCAAAGGTGGATTTAAGTTGTTGGATCAATTCCTTTCAATTATGAAGTTTAACAGACTTTTCCATCTCTTTTCATGCACCTATACAGGTGAGGATAAGACAGCGTTTCCTCACACCCCCATCTTCCCCTGCCATCTCTTAAAAGAGTAACTTCTCATAGTAACAGGTCTAGAAGTAACAGTCTAGACTTGAGATGATGCCAGAAAATGCTTTACTTCCCCTTTCCTCAGCTAGCTCCAAGTATGAATTTCTTTTCCTTGTGTTGTTGGAAATGGAGTTTTCTGCTAAACTCAACTGGCAATTTCTGATAGGCTTATCTGAGACACTGAATTGCAAGAAAAGCATAAAATATCCACACTCACATCATCTTATCTCTTTTCTCCCCTCTTGTTTTACTAAAATAAAAACAAAAAGAAGCATCAAAATGGTCAAATAATTGCAAATATCCTGCTGTATACTCATATCTCTTAGATTAACTTCTCGGCTGCCAAATTCCCTCCAGACTGGTTAATAGAGCAAATGTTGAAAGAAAAAGCCTCTGTTACTTCAGGCACTTATCATCTAACTCTTCTCATTCAACTGACCTTCCTATGATGGGTTACTAAGTTCAAGACACACCCATCACTTCCAGGACCATAAAGCCTTTTTTAAAAAAAATTTATGTATTAAAGCAGTTTTATTGAGACATAGTCACATACCACACAATCTATCCAAAGTATATAATCAATGGCCTTCAGTATAAGCACAATGTTGGGCATTCAACACCACAAAAATTTTTAGAACAATTATATAGCTCCAAAAAGAAAAGCTCCACACCCCTTAGCATTCCTTGCCCAGCCTGACATAGGCATTAATCTAGTTTCATCCTTATAGATTGATTTCTATTTCTATTTTATATAAATGGAATCATACAATATGTTACACAATATATTTCATTTATAGTAGCTCAGTCATACAGTATTTGCCCTTTTGTGTCTGGTTTGCTTCATTCAACATAATGTCCACCAGATTCATCCATGTTGTCATTGGCTTTATGACTTCATTTTTTCTTATAGCTGCATAATATTCTATAGTGTGTACACACCATAATTTGATTATGTGTTCATCAGTTGATGGACACCTGTGTTGTTTCCAACCTTTGGCAATCGTGAATAATGTCACCATGAACATCGGTGTGCAGTGTCTGTTTGTGTCACTGCTCTCAGTTCTTCTGGGTATATACCCAGTAGTGGTATTGCAGAATCATGTGGGAAGTCTATATTCAGCTTCTTTAGGAAATGCCATAGTCTTCCACAGTGGCTGAACCATTTTACATTCTCACCAACAAGAAATTAGTGTTCCTATCTCTCCACATCCTCTCCAACACTTGTGGATCTCTGTCTTTTTAATAGTGGCCATTCTGATAGGTGTGAAATGATATCTCATTGTAGTTTTGATTTCCATTTCCCTAATCGTTAGTGATGTTGAACATGTTTTCATGTGTTTTTTTGCCATTTGTATTTCTTCTTTGGACAAATGTCTATTCAAGTCTTTTGCTCATTTTTAAATTGGGTCACTTGTCTTTTTATTGTTGAGTTGTAACATCTGTTTATATATCATGGATATTAAGCCCTTATTGGACATGTGGTTTCCAAATATTTTCTCCCATTGAGTTGGCTGTATTTCATCCTTTTGACAAAGTCCTGTGAGGTGCAAAAGTGTTTGATTTTGAGGAGTTCCCAGTTATCTATTTTTTCTTTTGCTGTATGTGCTTTGGGTATAAGGTTCAAGAAACCACCATCTACCACAACGTCTTTAAGATGTTTCCTTACACTTTCTTCTAGTAGTTTTATGGTCCTGGCTTTTATAGTTAGATCTTTGATCCATTTTGAGTTGATTCTTGTACAGGAGTTGGATAAGGGTCCTCTTTCATTCTTTTGGTTATAGATACTAGTTCTCCCAGAACCAGTTGTTGAAGAGACTTTTGTCCTTTTAACATGGACTTGGTAGGTTTGTCAAAAATCTGTTGGTTGTAGAGGTGAGGGTTTATTTCTGGACTCTTAGTTCTATTCCACTTATCGATGTGTCTATCTTTATGCCAGTACCATGCTGTTTTGATCACTGTAGCTTCGTAATATGTTTCAAGGTCAGGGAGTGTAATTCCTCCCATGTCGCTTTTCTTTTCTAGAATGCTTTTGCTTATTCGAGTGCAATTTTCCCTTCCAAATAAAGTTGATAATTGCCTTTTCTATTTTTGTAAAGTAGGATGTTGGCATTTTGATTGGGATTGCATTGAATCTATAAATCATTTTCGGTAGGATTGACATCATCACAATATTTTGTCTTCCAATCCATGGACATGGAATGTCTTTCCATTTGTTTAGGTCTAGATTGATTTCTTTTAGAATTGTTTAGTAGTTTTCTGCATATAGGTCCTGTACTTCTTTGGTTAAATTGATTCCTAGGTATTTGAGTCTTTTTGTTGCTATGGTAAATGAAAAATTTCCCCTGATTTCCTCCTCAGATTGTTCGATACTAGTGTACAGAAACATTTCCTGATTTTTGTGTGTTGACCTAGTATTCTGCCACTTTGCCGAACTCATTTATTAGCTCAAACAGCTTTGTCATAGATATTTCAGAATTTTCTAAATATAGGATAATTTCATCCAGAAATAGTGAGAATTTTATTTCCTCTTTTCCTATTTGGATGTATTTTATTTATTTATTTTTTCTTGTCTAATTGCTCTAGCTAGAACTTCTAGTACAATGTTGAATAACAATGGTGGCAGCGGGTATCCTTGTCTGGTTCCTGATCTTAGAGAGAGAGCTTTCAACCTGTCCCTATTGAGTATGATGTTGGTTATGGGTTTTTCATATATGCCTTTTACCATATTGAGGAATTTTCCTTCTATTCCTATCTTTCAAAGTGTTTTTTATCAAGAAAGGATGCTGGATTTTGTTGAATGCCTTTTCTACATTGATTGAGATCATCATGTGTTTTTTTTTTCCCTTTAATTTGTTAACGTGGTATATTACATTGATTGGTTTTCTTATGTTGAACCAGCCTTGCATACCAGAAATAAATTCTACTTGGTTGTGATGTATGAGTCTTTTGATATGTGTGTTGTTTAGCCTCCACACATTTGAAAATTTACCTCTTTCCTGTCTATTATTAATTTCCAGTTTCATTCCATTATGATCTGAAAAGGTGTGTTTATAAATTCAATCTTTTTAAAATTTATTTATTGAGAACTCATTGTTACCTAACTCGTGGTCTATTTTGGAGAAAGATCCATGGACACTTGAGAAGAATGTATAATCTGCTGAGTTTGGGTGCAACATTCTTTATATGTCTGTTAGGTTCTAGTTCATTTATTACATTGTTCAAGTTTTCTGTTTCCTTCTTGATTCTTCTAATTGTTCTAATGAAGTGAGTGTTGTGTTGAAGTCTCCAGTGATTATTGTAGAGATGTCTATTTCTCTCTTCAGTTTTGCCAGAGTTTGTCTCGTGTATTTTGGGGCATCCTGGTTAGGTGCATAGATATTTATGACTGTTATATTTTCCTAGTTGATTGTTCCTTTTACTAATATATAATGGCCTTCTGTATCTCTTAAAACATTTTTGCATTTAAAGTCTGTTTTGTCTGATATTAGTTTAACTACCCCTGCTCTTTTTTGGTTACTATTTGCATGGAGTATCTTTTTTCAGCCTTTCACTTTCAGCCAGTTTGTATACCTGGGTCTAATGTGAGTTTCTTGTAAGCAGCATATGGATAGCTCATTTTTAAAATCCTTTCTGTCAGCCTACATCTTTTGATTGGGGAGTTTAATCCATTCACATTCAATGATATTGCTGTAAATATATTTTTTATTTCTACCATTTTGTTCTCTGTTTTTCATATGTCACATTTTATTTTTGTCTGTCTTTTTCTTTTGGTTATCCTTTCTGCTATTCTTTCTTCTATACTCTCTTCCAAGCCTCTCTCTCCTGTCTTTTTTCTTTCAGGCTGTAAGGCTTCCTTTAATAATTCCTGCAAAAGTAGATTCTGTTTTATGAACTCTCTAAGTTTCTGTTTGTTTGTGAATATTTTAAACTTCCCTTTATATTTGAAGGATAATTTTGCTGCATAAAGAATTCTTGGCTAGCAGTTTTTCCCTTTCAGTATCCTAATTGTATCATACCACCACCTTCTTGCCTCTGTGGTTTCTGATGAGAAATCCACACTATGTCTTACTGGGCATCTCTTGCATGTGATGGTTTGCTTCTCCCTTGCTGCTCTCAGAATTTTCTCTATATCTTTGATGTTTGACAATCTGGAGTAAGTCTATTCAAATTTATTCTGATTGGAGGACACTGTGCTTCTTGGACATGTAAATTCATTTCTTTCAGGAGAATTGGGAAATTTTCAGCTATTATTTCCTCCATATTCTTTCTGCTCCTTTTCCCTTCTCTTTTCCTTCTGGAACTCCCATGACACATATGTTGTTGCATTTCATGTTATCATTTAACACCGTGAACCCCTGCTCAATTTTTTTCCATTCTTTCCTCTCTCTGTTCTTTTCTCTCTTCCATTTCAGATGTTCTGTCTTCGGTTTTACTTATTCTCTTTTCAATCATTTCAAGTCTGCTGTTGTATACCTCTGATATGTTTTTTATCTTATCTGTCATGTCTTTCATCCCCATGAGCTCTGTTACTTTTTTATTCAGGTTTTCAAATTCTTTTTTGTGCTTGCTCAATGTCTTCTTGATGTCGTTTATCTCTTTAGCCATATTGTTTTTCAATTAATTAATTTGATTTTGGAAATGTGTGTGCATCTCATTGATTAGTTGTCTTAAATCCTGCATCTCTTCTGGGGCTTTAATATATTCCTTTTCTTGGACCGTGTCTTCCATTTACTTAGTATGACTTGTAATTTTCTGCTGATATCTAGCCATCTTATTAGGGTGGTGAGTTTACTCAGATGATCAATTTCTCTCTCTTTAATAGGGATTTAGTGGTGGGAGGCTCTGTGTTACTGATGTTCTTTGATTCTTGGTTCAACATGGGTCTTTAGGATTGTCCCTGTTATTTGCTCAAAACTGGGCTCTGGACCCAGTAATGGGTTGCTGACCCATTTCCTAAGGCCTTGGAGAGGGAGGCTAGAAAGGCTAGAAAAAGCCTATCTTACTTATTTACTTTTAATTTCTTCACATGTACTTTTTTGGTCTGCTAGCAGATGGCACTCTTTGGCAGCCCTCTCAGTTCAATGCCTGGTCAGAATGTGTTTGCTGTAACATGAATTGGATCAGTGTGATATAGATTCCTGCCTGAAGGTTAAGAGCCTTGTATTTCAACCTTTTTCAGAGGCAGTTCTCCAACCTTTGCTGGTAGCCCTCTCCCCTTTCCTGTGTAGGAAATAATTCCACTCCCTCTGCATCCTCAATCAATCAGTCCTGGTCAGTAGAGGGGGAGATTGAGAATGTCAGATCTCTTTAGTCCCAAATCTCTTTAGTCCTGAGCTGGCTGTCAAGGCAAACAATGGTGGGGATCCACCTAGCCTGGAAGGGCTCTTGGTACACAGCAGACCAAATTTGTGGATCAAAATCTGAGTCAGTCTTAGACTATGTCCCACTCTCTCCCTTTTCCTTTTGTCTATAGCTGCAGGCCTAGAGGCCTAAGAATTCAAAAGTGTCTATAGTGTGAAGGAGGTTGCCAGCAGTAGCAGTTGCCACTTTTAACTCACAGTTTTGCTAATCCTGTTCTTTTCCTTTGACCCTCTCTCTTCTGAGTGATGTCCAGCTTTCCCCTGATGTCCTAAATCCTAGAAGATTTTTTTCCAAACCATTTCTGCCTATCCTCTAGCTATTTTTCTCAGAAAGAAGAGAATCCCATGTCTTTCTAGTCCACCATTTTCCTGCAAATGCTCCATAGAGTCTTATTAACAGTTGGCAGCAGATAAGAAAAGAGATTGAGGGTAATGCTGGCTTGTGTTAGAGGAAGCTTCTGCCCAGAGTTAGAAAAGGTAGGAAGTAATTAGGGATCCCACAAAAGGGGTGATGAGCTGAGATTGGAAAAGTGTCTCAAAGTCAAAAAATTAAAGAAGTGGAAAAAAGAATTTCCACCTTAGACAGCAAATTTATACCCATGGGTTGAGCAGGGAGGGACAGATAGATAAATGTGAAATTGCTGAGAAAACTGAAAAGTAGACTGCATACTGGTTGGGGGCAGGACAAGGAGGAGAAGAAGTTGTAAGAGATGATGAGTCTGGAAAAGTAGCAAGGACAGGATGACAAAGAATTGGTTCATTTTCCTGGAAGGCAATGGGAAAGCTTTGAAGCTTGACTGTGCATTAGAAAGTTTGCCCATAGAAAGTATGGAGACTGACTTTGAGGGAGGCAGGAGAAATATTTTGAAGTAAGAATCAGCTTTCTTTGATGGATACTCATCTCACTCTTCTGCTACAATAATTTACTGATTGTGGTCAGGACCCTGATTTTTTCAATCAGGAAAAAATGAGCAATTATTTACCTGATTTTTAAGGCCTTTCATTATATTGTCCTCATTAAGCTTATCCCTTTCCATTTCTAGTCCCCCTCTTCTCTGCTTTAGTGCTATTGAAACTAATTCTTCAAATACTACATGCTTGCCCGTCTGGCTGCTGACCCTGTGGTTCCCACTTAGAATATTCATACAGCCCCTTATTTCCCTTCTGCTCCACTCTTCCCTTTCCACTTCCCCAGGCTCTTGGAGGTTTCCAATTACAAAGGTTAAATAAACTAAAATGGTTGCCTGCATTGGGCACTGCAGTGAGGGACCCCTTTCCCAGAAAAGACTTTCCGGAAGACAAAAACAATAGAATATACCTTATAGAAATGCAGATAAACAATACCTGGTGATAAACCAGATTTGGTCCAGGAGAAATAGCTTATCAAAATGGAGGTACTATACTAATCAATATTTATCTGCTTCTCACTTTGGAAGACACCCCTCCCAAGACAAATGGAAACTTAATGTTAATCAGAATATCTTCTCGATTGCTTCAGCATTCGTCCTATATAAACTTCCCTTTGCTACATCACTTGATATAATGTGATATGATGAGATACAACAATGTCATGATAATAAAGATCAATGCTAAAATATTAGAATAGAATATCATATGGTGTAATATAGAAAATAATAAATATAATGGGAAGTCAAGTCAAGTTACTAATAAATCAGTTATTAATAAATATTAATATTTATTAATAAATATTTCTCTTATATATCAAATTTCAGGAAAAGAAGAAAACAATTTGAAAACTTACTATAAGGCAGTTTTGTACACATTTCTTTTTAAATATTTGAAGAAAGCAAAAACAATTTGGAGGACCTAGTATAATATAGTATAGTGATTATTTTAATTAAAATTTTCAATCTGTGACCTAGGGTCAGTAAACATTGGGAATAGTCTTTTTCAGTAGACCTTGGATAATATCAATATGTAGAACACTGTTAATCATACAGCCAAAATGAATTTTTCATTACTACATATAGATGCTGAGTACAAAGTCAGGAAAATCAACTAAAGAATTTAGGGAATTTTTGAAACATAATGTTTGAAATGAAAGTATCATTGGTAAACCCTCGGCTGTAATAATGAATGAATTCTGATGCTGAAATGTATTAATGTTTGTTTACATTGCTGAAATATAAAGAGGAAGAAACTTGCACAAATTCCTGCTAAAAACAAATTAGAATTAGTGGCATCTAATATTTTCAAGTATTTAATCTCGCAGGAAACTGTTTCCAATGTCATGGGTTAAAACATATTAGAATATTTTCAAGTGAGAAATTATTTTTCTGTTAAAATTTGGATTTCAAATTTGTCACACTATATACTTAATAGTCACAAAATTATTCTGAAATCCTAACAGCTCTGCAATTACTCTAACAAAGTTAAAACTTTAAAAAACTGATTCAAGTAATCCATATTTACATTTCAAAGTTGTCAAGTGCTTCAATAATAGAGATACCTTTTGAGGATGATGGAAAAATTCTCAAACTTTATTGAAAATTCCCTGTGTATTATGTTGTGTGTGTTTATGAATGGTGTGTCTGTGTCTGTGTAGCCTATATACTTAGCTTTCACTTGGTATGTCTCCTTTTTTAAGGAAGGGATACTTCAATTCAGCTTTTGTAAAAATCCCCTTTGTATCTGAGCTATAGTTCTCAAATTATGGTTAAATGATAAGTTATTTTTACTTAGTAATGTACAATGGTCTATGTCCTTTTGATCCTTGTTCATCAAGTATTTTCTAGAGGACTAATTCACTTGATATTTTTCTTTTGATCATATGAAATTAAGGTATATGATTTAGCAATATTTATAATTTTCATTTGTATTTTCTTTTATGCGATGCTGCCATCGTGTGGCCGTTTGATAAAATTAGTTTATTACATTCCTGGCCAGTTTACCAAAATGACTCAACGGAATTCTTTATCTTCTAGCAACAAGAAAGATAGTCTATAAGTACCCTGGTAACTATCTTTTACTAAAAAGCCATGGTAATACTTTGTGGCATTTGAAGGCTTAGGTAATTTACCTGATAATTTTATTATTTCATTTGATATTAAATTCCTTATAAATTGATATAAACATCAGTATTAGAAAATGGAACAGTCTTTTAAAACTGGATTTATACAATATATTCAATGATGTTTATCCTCTCATATGCCTGTATAAAATAAAACCATTTATATTAACAAGTTACATAATTTCACATTTTTAGAACATACATATAAGTTTAAAATATATTATATCTTGACCTTAAATATGCATGGTACTTGTCAATATTATGCCCCCTATGTTACAGAGTAATTGAAGTGTTTGATTAAAATTCATAATTGTCTGTAGAGCCTAATAGTTAAGAAAGAGTTCAATCATTTTTTTTTTCTCTGCTTAGACCTACCTCTTCTTGAAATATTCTAATTTTTCTTTTACACTAAAATCAAGATATTATACACAGCCCTTTGTTAATGTACATAAAGCATGCTCCCATTTCTTCATCTCTGAGATGGGGTGATAGAGTGCATGGGCTCTCTGGGCAAATAGTTAACTCCATCAATGTGCCTGATGTGGGCACAGCATGAGATTTGTCCAACTAGCTTTGATTTCTGCTTCTCCATGACCTACTTTCAATCTGTACTGTGGCTCACTCACATCCTGGTTCAAACTTTTGTCAGTGCCTCACAACTCTATCCTACAGAGTGAAGGAGGGCTTTGTGGGACATTTAGCCTAAACTCCAGTTCTGCCTTTGTGGCTTCCTGACTCTTCCTAAATGACCGAATTTGTTAGAATTGGCAAGGATAGTCTCATCATATTGTTCAAAATGTTTAAAGCACTTTCTATCTTTAAGTCAGCCAGCTATGCACCTTAATTCCAAAAATATATTTTTCAAAGAACAGCCTTCTATCATCGTTAATCACAGTTAACACAATGGTTATAGATGATCAGTCCTTACCAGGGAGGAATCAGTACAATTACCTTCAGCTTTTTAAGATCTAAAAAAATGAATAAAGAAAGAAATTGCTAGATATAGATTTAGCCACAGATACACATATATGCACATATATATTCAGTATGACTCATTATGAATCAAATTTTTTTCAGAAAAATAGGTAATAGCAGCCTGAGGTGGACTTTGACCATATGAAAAAGCGTTTCATTATAACTTACTGATAGGCAATAGGAGATAATGACTGAATTTTTAAAACGCAGATGAATTTTACGTGACTATCTGTAGGTTTTAGTCCTTCCTTAATAGAATTACAATAATCATTCATAACAGAATGAAAATTATTCTGAAAGCAGCAATTTCCTAATAGTGTCATTCAAGTTCAACTAGAGGAAAGTATGAAAACATATATAACATGTGATCAATCCCTCAAGATAAAAGGGTGTGGGGAGACACTTCCGATGATCTATCACATCTTATTTTCCTCTTTCTCTAAACCAGCAGTAAGGTGACCTTGCCCAGTTGCTTTGTGACTAAACAAAACCATGTATTTAGCAATGGGCAGTGAGTTATCCATGGGTGATGTGTCACATGTCTGGGACGAAGCATTTTATTCCTGTGTGGGTGTGTCCAGCATTCTTTTCTCTGCTGCTCTTATCAAGGAAGGCTCATACTCTAGAGGTTGCAGCTCTAGTTTGTTGGAGTCTCTGTTCACTTGGATTGCTGAGTAAAAGCAGGGAAGTCTGCTGCCTGGGCTGAAGAGACTTTTTAATCAGCCAAAAATAAACCTGTTTTGGAGGTAAGCCCCTGAGATTTGGGAGTGTTTCATTACTACAGCATAATGTAGTCCCTCCTGCCTGATAGAAAGGGTTAAAGTTTTCATTTACGGTGCTTATATTGGTCATTTATTTTCTTAACTCCACTTTACACAGTTAGACACTACCTTACCTTCAGAAAAATTGTGATGTTCTCCTCTCCCCGTCCCTAATTTAGCACAAGATATGAGTAGGAAGACTAGGGCGTTCCTAGTCAGTCACCTTGTGGTGATGCTCTGTGGGGAACAACAAAGAGGAAAGAAAGGCAGACTCTGAAAAAATCAAGAGGCACAAACAAAAGGTCTAGACAGTAAGAAGGACAATAGTGGGAAAAAGATGCAGCCACAGTCTGCCTCCTCGTTCCTCACCTCATTCAAATGTGAGGACTACCACTTTCCATGAGACAAAGGTTTGTCTCAGCCGCTATGGTAAGAGCTTTGCCTTATCAACAAGGGTGCAAAGTCTTCTTTCTTTCTTCCTTCCTTTTTTTTCCTCCCACCCTCCCTCCCTTTCTCTCTCTCTCTTTCTCTCTTTCTTTTTCCTTCCTTCCTTCCTTCCTTTCTTTTTTGGTTTTGTGGACTCTCCTGGAAGTTCCTTACACCTATTCTGCCATGGACTTTGGATATAAAAGAACAATGACAAACTATTGAATACTGGACCCCATCGAAGCATCCAGGTTTGGTTAAGTGTATCTGTCAAAGTTCTCCAAAGAAATAGAATCAACAGGAAATGTGTGAATATGTTTATTATAAGGAATGGGCATAATATAATTATAATGATTATGGGAGCTGGAAAGTCTGAATTCTGGAGGGCAGGCTGAAGGGTAGAAATTTCTGAAGAGTTATGTCAAAGGCATTCCTTAGACTGGAAATTCAGGAACAAGTGGAGAGCGTAGTCTTGAGGCAGAATTCATTCTCATCCCTGGAACTCTCAATTCTCACTCTTAAAACCTCCAACTGCCTTTATTTATTTAGTTTTTTAGGAGGTACCAGGTTTGAACCCAGGACCTTGTACATGCACAGAAGGCACTCAACCATCGGAATGCAAGTAATGACTAAGGTAGACTTATTATTATTCTAGTAATGGATGAATGTGTAACATTGAAATAAAGACAGTGGGGAGCAGATGTAGTTCAGGGACTGAACACCTGCTTCCCATGTACGGGTCTGAGAAACAATCCCTGGTACCGCCTAAAAAAAAAAATGACAGTAGTCACCATAGGTTCTGAGGGGAAGGAGAGGGAAGAATAATTGTAACATGGGGCATTTTTTGGGCATTGGAATCGTTCTTCATGATACTGCAATGATGGATACAGGCCATTATACATTTTGTCAAAACCTATAAAATGTGCAGTGCAAAGTGTAAACCGTAATGTAAACTATAGACCATGGGTAGTAGCAATGCTTCAATATGTGTTCATCACTTGTAACAGATGTATCATACTAATGAAAGATGTTGATGGGGGAAAGTGTGGGAAGGGAAAGGAGTGGTGTATATGGGAATCTGCTATATTTTCAATGTAACATTTATGTAATCTAAACCTTCATAAAAATAAAAAAAATTAAAAAAGAAAACCTCCAACTGATTGGAGGAAGCCTACCCACATTATTGAGGGTAATCTCCTTTACTTTAAATCAACTGATTGTCGAAGCGAATCCCATCTATGAAATATGTAGCAACAGTGTTTGACCAAACAACTGGACACCATTACGTTGCCAAACTGAAACATAAAATTAACCATCACGGTAAGCCTAGACCTATTACAGTCAGTATTAGTAAAATGATGCCCTGCCAGTAGGAAGAGCACTATTAAACTGAGCAAGTTACTTAGCCTCGGAGAGATATTTGTCACAGTACACTTATGTAAGAATAACATTCTTCTAAGACAGCAGAGACTTCAGTAGATGATGTACTTTGCTGGCATAATGTCCATGACTCTTGGGTTGCACAACTTTAGGGGCACTATTTGCACTGCAGTCTATGTTGGTGGCTCCTGGCACTCAAATCACATACAGCACATTGTCAGTGGTGTCCCCTGGAGCTCTGCCTTATGGTGATCATAAACGCCAGGCACAGAGAAGTGACTGATGTGGATCTGTGTTAGTTTCCTCATATTCCCATGGGCTTTTATTTGAGGAGGAGGGTGGTCATTAACACTTTACCATTTGGGGGAAGCAGAATCCTAATTGGTATATATCATTTGATATATTTTGTGCAAGCAAAAAATTACCTCAATGTCCCTGCTAACAAGCATTAATTCTGAATATTTTTGTTATAATATCTGTTTCAAGTTAATCACAATAATAGCTAGCACTTATGAATAACATTGCCAAGTGATGCTTAAGATATTTATTATAATAATGCAAGTGTAATGAAATATTATTGAGCAATTGATTGCCCTTTCCAGGATCACAGAACACATCGCATTGCCGTCTGAACTCAGGCTGTTTGGCTCCAGAGTGTCTTTCCCTAAGTATAAAAATAATGCCAAATCTGATATTTTTACTTTGTTTCCTCTATTCCCCTTCACTATTCTTTTGCTCACATGAGTTAGTGTTGAAAAATTGTCTGCAAGGAATCAAACTAATTGGTGGGTTTTCCAGAAATAAATTAATAAAGAGTTTATCATATCCATATTAACATGTATACATGACCCATTAATATGACTAAGCAACACCTTACAGAATTAAAATTGATTATTAAAAAATTAAAATATAACAAGAAAGACATAATCTCAGATTCTCACATTTATTTTTATCTTTCTTCAATTGCTTAAATGTTTTGTCTAGTAGACTGTATTTAGTCTTTGTTTATATTAGCCTCAAAAATCTAGTCTAATCTTTTGGCAATCTCCTTCCAATGTGATGTTTGAACTCAATATTGGAATATGTTTACTTATAGAGTCTGCTTTTAAGGCCTCTAAGAGAGTTATTGTGAAAAAAAAGTAGAAACAAGACGGAAGGACTCACTTGCCCACTTATACTCAGGATTAAACAACCAAAAAATGGTGACAGTGGGATATTCTACCGGAACTGAAAGGGGGATCAGGACTTTCTTTTATTTCCCATGGCTGACGTGCTTGAAACAGGCTCTATTTTGGACAAGGGAGGCTTGCACAGGAGACAGTGGCCTGATTTCTGGGCAGAGTTCAGTTTCCTGAGCTCTATGGAGCCTTGGAGCCTTTTAGGGAAAAGGGATCATGGTCAGAAAGTCGAAGGAGTCATTTCATGAGAGATTTCTGAGGCACTGGGCATAACAACAATTTGGCTTTTCATCCTGGATACGAACAGCTGCACGAAATTAAGGCAGAGACCATTTCAACGACGCATGGCATCAAGATCCGTTCTGGAAACTTGAGGATTGGTAGATTTGGGGAATCGCTGTATATCGTACGCTTGGCTTCACTTTGAGGTTCACACTGATGGCACTTTGCAGTGGCGATGGAGACCTCCAGGGGTGGCTCCCTGCACATCAGACTTCGAGAAGTAGGAAAAAACTAGAAATCCAGAACAAAAGAGGAAAGCTTCAAAGATATGGCGGACTGGTTTGTTAAGGGGTATGAGGCACCTGTTTTAGAGACTCACAGGCATGCCTGAGGACTGGTAAGTCACCAGCTGCTATTGGCTGGCCCAACATGGAGTCTCACTTTCTACTTAATAACAGAGCTCTTTGGGGCCTCATGTTGCCATCCAGAATAAAATATTATATTTCTTACCCTCCTTGTGGTTAGGTGTGGCCATGTCACTAAATGCTGGTCAATGAAATCTAAGTGGATAAATTTTGTGAGGTTTTGGGAATGCCATTAATGTGAATTGATTCATTTAGGAAGAGGTTTTTGAAGTTTCTTATTTTGATCTGAAAAATGAACATGATGGCTGGAGCTTCAGCAGCCATCTAGAAATATGAGTTGACCTTGACACTAGAAGTCAAATACTGGTTTTGGTAGAGCAGTAACTCAGTTTCCCGAGTCTCTAATGATGGCAATATCTGATGTATCTGTCCTGAACTACCTATCTCAGCTTTATTTATGTCAGTGAATCGATATAATATTGACTGATACAATGCTTTAAGGAGTATACTGGAATTCTTAATGCAACATTCAGAAGACAAATAATTCATCGGATTAATAAAATACTTTGTATATTCACAACCTGGGGCAGAACAACAGTGTTTTGATTATGAGCTTTATAAATAATAATTAGAGTGAAGATCATAAAACTGAGATGGAGGAAAGAGCCATTCAATAATCACATTCAAACCAGCACTGATGAGAATCTTCCACAAGGAATGCTCTGTGTAGATGTGTAGTTTATTCAAAGAAATGAGTAAAACTTGGAGCCTGCTCCCAGAATCACAATTCTGTGTGGAAAAAAAATGTATGAAATATCAAACAAAATTTAAGTGATATAAAATCATTTTGAAAAGTACTGTGAGTACACAGAGAAAGAAGTATTATGTTGCAGTTGAGGCTTTTAGGTATTGAGGTGTATGCTGGCCATCTCGTTTGGATAAATGTAGAGTGTGTGGTGTGTCCCTGGCTTGTTTTCCTGACAATATCAGGATATTAGAGTCTATGCATAGCTCTGGCCATGTGCAAGCCAGAACCCATTAAGAATTCATGAAACAGACCATGATTCATTCCTTGCCCAGCCCCAGGGTGTGCTTACTAGGTAGTCAGTTGATAGATCTTTGCAATTACTCTCCAGACTTGGATTTCAAGCCTTGGATTTCATGATTGTTGCTCTTTAGAGGACTGCTCCTACCTCTATACCCCACCCTCCATGCACACATTTCTGCTTCTACCTCCTTCTCAGGGATTCCAATCACATCTGGCTTCATCTTTTCATTGACTGTAGCCAGAATGTCTATGGACTATTCTGCATCTATTGAATACAGGAAACCATATGAATTAATATAAGTGATATGGTTAAAACAGGGCTAGACAATGAGTCAAAGCTACTATTATGATTATTATTTTGTAATTTTTATTTTGTAATTTTGAGAGCAAGGAGGAAAAAAAATAGTGAGTGGGTTGGAACACGTTAGCATTTGTGAGGTTTGTCCAATGGCACAGGTCAGTAAGCAGAAGAAGGAAGCAATGAAATAAACCAAATCAGGGAAAAAATTAGGCCACGGGGTCTGGATAGTGTCAGCAGAAGGCACAGGTAGTTCAACACCAGATCACCAAAACAAGCAATTTGGAAGTAGGCCCCAAAGGGCTTGATTCAGAGCAAAACTCAGAGCTATCATTCACAGATAAGTGAATTCTAATTTCTGCACAAAGAATGTAGGAGAAACAAGATGAAATGATTATGTGCTATCAAGCAAGGTACAGAACAAAATATACAACTTAATAATGTTGACTCCACAATGAATTTTAATTAACAAACTAGCTTTATTTCTTTTCTTTTTTAATTCTTTCTTTGTAAACTCCAATACCATTCCACTGATTTTAATTGACTATAGTTCATTATTGACTAAGGAGGTGTATGAAGGAACATGGACTGGGAATCGAAGGTTGGGTTCCAGTTCTGCCTGGGTGTTCTCAGTCTCACAAGTTTAACATTTTTTAATCTATATTTTCTCATTTGCAAAGTGAAATCTTATGACTAGAACATTGGTCTTCACACCTGGCATACATCAGAATCAGCCAAGAATCTTTTCTCACAAATACATATATTGGTAACGGACCAAAGAAATTCTGACTTCCTAAATCTTCTACAGAGTCTGCAAATTTACATGCCTCTATAAATATCTATTGAATGAATAAAGCATCAATGAGGACAGACAAACAAGTCAAAGTTTGGTTTTCGAGTTGTAGAGGATAATTTTTAAGTGACAGGTTGAATTTAGGATTTTTCAAATTCTCTATATCAATAAGAAAGATAATCACATTTGAAATGGCAAAACAAATATTGATAGAGAAAATTGAAGCCCAACAAAGGTGTGTACTTATTATACTAAGGGACATGTAAGGTAATGGGACTCATGTATTTAAAAGGCTCCATTCTCAAGGAGTTTGCGTTCTGTTGGGGAGGTGTTCATGGTAGCATGCACTTACACAGAGCTTGAAAGCATAGAGATGGGGATGGTGGAGATTTCCCAGGGAGGAGACACCTGAACTGAATCTTAAAAGAGTTAGCTATATGGAAAAGTAGTGCAAGGGCTTGGGAAAAAAAATGGAACGAGAGAGGCAGCCCTGGAAAGGCAGAGGTGTAAAGGATACATGTTATATAAATGGGCCCCTATTTGCTTCCTTCTTCACAGCAGGCTAGGACTGTCGACCCCAAATCCTCCTGTGCCAAACTCAAATTCTTACACATCCATATGTTTCAAATATAGCCCAGATAAGTTTATTTTTATCCATTTAGAGTCTGCTTGCTTTGCATACCTTGCAAAACTACACCAGACATCTGCTAGCCATAGATGAAACAAACCCTGGGCTATAAAAGACCCAATACTGCTACTGCCCTTCAGAGATCTTAGCCCAGATTCTCCCCATTGTGCTACTGAGTGAAATTACCTAGACAGGTTTGGCATGTTGCCCTGCCTCTGGACATCCCTTCTCTCGCAAATCTGCACAAATGCAACCCAACCAGTTTGTTGCGTGCTACTGCACCTCATGGTCAGACATTTTACTTGACCAGCCCTGAAACCCTCCAGCTCACCTCAGAAGTGTTGTATGAAGGAAACAGCAAGCAGTTTGGTGTTTACTAGGAAAGCTTATATGTTAAGAATCAGTATTAGAAAGGACAACTTTCAATCCCCAATTTTCATCCCTGCCTCAATTTTGTCATAAAATTGGAAGAACCCATTTGAAAGACAGTTCTTATTTTACAAACTCTTTAAATCTTTAGTAAATATATGAGGCATTATTAAATTTCTATCACTGCCATTGTTAGCTGCGTTTCAGTGTCCTCCTGACAATCAAGGTGCTATGACAAGAAGAGTAGCATAAGGAAGGGCCATGACAATACAAGGTCATCATAAGCTGGAACCATTTCTGCCTTCATGCAAATAGCATTGCTATCATACCAAGAATGTCGTTTTCACAGTAGTAATAAATTCCCTGAAGAACTGAGGAAAACCCAGCATCTGTAAATTAGAGAAGAAATAGTTGAAGATTCGGTATTGCATTTAATCACTTAGTCATCAGGGCACAGTTGATTAAGAATGCGTATGTTGCAGCAACAAAATAAAGCAGAACAAAACCAAAGTTGATGCGGCAGATGCATTTTGCCCATGTGTAGGCAAGTAACCCAGAGAAGCTAAGAGCCATTCCTCACTCTCTGCCCTTGGTCCTTCAAGGACAAGTTCCTGAGAGAATGTGCCCAGGGCAAACTTGCAAAGTGCATGCCCATTATTCCTGGAGTCCTGCCTCCTTCCTTGCTCATATACACTGTAGGGGAGGAGCTGGAAGGAAACCTGAAGATCTTTATTTCTTTTTCTTGTTCTTTCTGGTTTTTCTGCTTTGGGCGCCACTCTGGTCCTTTCATCTCTTGCCAAAGGTAAGCTCTAGGTAAGAGTTGTTGCCTGTCAAAATAAGACTAAAAGGGGAAAATGAAAAGTATCAAACTCTCTAGCAAAAAGTCTCTTCCAACTTATAACTCTTAGTTCTATGATGCATGTGGTGATGAAGAAGGCAAAAGGAAGACACATGTTTACTCATATTATGGAGGATATATATTTTTTTCATTTCAAACCAGTTTTTTCCAGTCCATATTGACAGAACTATTGGCATTTTTATGGTGGCTTTTTAGTTCTCACTCCAGGGTCTTCTCTACTGTCTGAACCTAATGGCTCCTGGGACCCTCTCTGAGGAGAAAGGTGAAGTGGATCTGACCACAGCACCTAAGCCTCTGGGTGGTAGGTAGTAAGTGAACTCTTGAGCCAAATATTTGAATTTGTCATCAAGGGGATTGGGTAGTTGAGGCGGATATGAAGCCATTGCTCAGACACTCCTGTGGAGGATTTCTCAAAATGCATGCATTGCTTTCTCCCTCCACTCACCATGTTTTCCTCTACGAGGAGATGCCTGTCTCCCTTGAAGCACATGTGGCATTATTATGAAATAGACACAAACCCTCTGGGGCATTAGCATAAAAATACTGAGACCTACGCTCAATTGCCAAGCTCAATATGTTTTCTAAGAATACAGTGCTATGATCACTAAATTGATATCAGTAATATAGTTGGTCTCATTAGTCTTTAGTTATTTTCTATAAAGTTTCCATAAACACTCAATTAGCCAATACTGAACCTTTGTTCCTAGGGGAAATACAAGGTTAGGTTCTTGAAAGTCTCTGGTCACATTTTCAACAACTGATCAATATAAAACTTTGTTTTAGGTATGCTTCTGTTTAAAAACCCCTTATTTAACATATATTGGTGATATATTAACACTGAACTCACAGCCAGCAGCACTGTAACTCATGCCTGAATGAAACTTATCTAATACACAGATTTTCTCCGTAAGGTCCAGCACAGCCCTCTTGTGCTTAGGAACACTAGACAGCATCTCAGCACTGCAATTGGGGGCCATTTAAATAGTGAAATCACCAACAAAAAGCACCAAAATGTGGAAAATCTTGTTACTAAATATACAGCAAAGTACACTTATTTCCAGTTTGAAAGCTGAAACAAGAACTCTGAGCCTCACCTTGTTTGACCTCAGCTGGGAATGTGCATGCTAGGTGACCCAAATTTTTCACCACTCTGCACGTCTGTGAATGACTGCAAAAACCTGTGAGTATTGATTTTGGGATTGCAAGTAAATTTTAAAGTTATGAATTTGCAAATACAGAATCTGTGAACAGTGAGGGTTGACCATATTATATTTTAGAGATTGGCAGATATCAGATAGCTGTAAAAATGATTGTGTCATCCTCAAGCCAATATTTCAAGTAGGTTAATAAACAAGTAATTTTTTAAACATTAGAATGCTTACAAAGGGAAGGTCTGATTACTAGGAACTAAATTAAATTCACTAAGTATAAAACTTACAAAACTCAATTTATTTCTTGAGAAGAATTGCCAAGCAGATAAGATGAATGTTAAAAAATATAACTCTCTGATTTATGGAAGGGCATTTTCAAAACTTCTTTCTATGGAGTAGCAAACACTGTAAAAATTTAAACAGAGTGATGATAACAATCAGAAAGATCTGCAGGTAAAGGGATGACATTTCTAAAAGCACCATTTCTTTCTATCTTAGTTGTCAATTATCAGTTAGGTATATACATGGACAAGGAACCCATAATGTGAACAGTGAGGTATAGGAGAAAATGTAATGAGCACAAACAGAGGCATTTTATATAAGGTAAAGGTGGAAAATACGTAAAAAAGTAAAAGAGCAGTTCTGTCAACTTTGATATGCCTGTGCTTTGAATATAAAAATATTTATTCAATGGAACATTTTTTTGGTTATTGCATACAATTAAACCTGACTGGAGGAAAATGGCATCAAGCTATAACAGTAATTTAAAAATTTGCTTGTGTAAGTTTTGTGTCTATGTTTCTGCAAGTTTTTCTGAGATAGAATTTGAATTTATAATGTTTTACTCATCTTTGGTCCTAAATAGCATCTATAATATTGAATTATAGGAACCACAATTAATGATGGGCAGTGCTCAATTCTGGGTGACAACCTTAATTTCTGTTCCTAGATACTTGAGGTGTACCTTTATATCTTAATGAAACAGCACACTTTTGATTTATGTATGAGACCAGAAGCATGCAATTTTCTCATTGATGATGAAAGTATTTCAAAGTATTTTAAAAAGTATTTAAAACTAATCACAAAAGTCATTCTCTAGGCCAAATTTATCAAAACTATATAAACCTTTTCTTTAGATATGTTTGCTGAAGTATTTAACTTTGTCAAACTTAATTTTTTAAAAAGATATTTAGATTACATAAATGTTACACAAAAAAATATAAGGATTCCTATATGCCCCACTCCCCTCACCTCCCACACCCTCCCACATAAACAACATCCTTCACTAGTGTGGCATGTTCATTGCAATTGATAAACACATCCTGGGGCATTGCAACTGAGCATGGACCATTGTTCACACTGTAGTCTACACTCTCTCCCACACAGTTCTGCATGTTATGGGATGATATAAAATGGTCTATATCTGTTTTTGCAATGCCATTCAGGGCAATTCCCAAGTCCCAAGGAAGCCCCCATATTACAACTGTTTTTCCCCTTTCCTGCCCCCAAAGCCTCCAGTGGCCACTGCCTCCACATCAATGTTGTAATTTCTTCCATTGCTAGAATCACAAAAAGTCTATAGTAAAATACCAGTAAGTCCACTCTAGTTCATAGTTCATCCCCCAACCCTGAGGATTCTGGGATGGTGATGACCACTCCACCTCTAATTGAGAGGGGGTTTTGATCCCATACAGCTGATGGATGGGACTCTCTTACTTGCAGTTGTAGACTCTCTCCTTTCCTTGGTATTGTGGTTGTCAAGCCTCACCTCATTGTTAGTTGTCCTGGGTGAGTCCAAAGAACTAGAGAGTAGGTGTTGCAACTCTGCTGAGACTCCAGGCCCAACTGGCACATGGACAGCCCAAAGATTTCAGTCTTTTGGACATACACCTACAAATTCCAGCAAGTATAGGTTTAAATAGAAGGGACAGATGAGCCATGTGTAGGGAAGCCACAATTGAATCCAACTCTGTCACTCTCAGGAGCACAAACTCCAAAGTAGGGCCCACTGGCAAGGCACCAAACTCTGGAGCTATCTGCCCTGACCATAGGACCTGGGTGTCTCCAGAGCCCCCAGGAACCCCACTATTTGGGATAGTATCCACTTTGGCAGTCTATGAGATCCTGCTGAGATGTACATAAGCATTACCTCTGGGATGACCTCCCGACTCACTTTGACATCTCTTAGCCATATAAACTCATTTGTCTTTACCTTTTTGCCCTTTTATTTGAGATCTTTTTCCAGCTGCATTGCTAGTTGGTGCTTGGTAGTAATCCCTCAGTGCCAGGGAGGCTCATCCCTGGGAGTCATGTTTTGTTTGTTTTTGACTGTGGTTTATCATTTCTTCTGAGCTATGCATCCTCTTTATTTCCTTATTAAGACCATAGAATTCAAACTGGTTCTGTGTTAAAATTGTATTTCCTCATTTTTTCATTATGACTAAACTGAATTTTTACCTCTAGTTCATGATAAAACTTTTCCTTTCTCTTGGGACCTAAGGTATTTTTTTCTTGCTTAATTTATAATTTTTTCCTTCCCTTTCCCCGGGAATACAAAATGAAATTTTAAAAGTGATTTGTTTGAAAATACATGATTGTCTTTTTTGTTTGGGCTAAATAGTGTATTTTTCTTTTCCAAATCATTTTGTTTCTTGCTCACCTCCATGCATATATGCTCTTTCAAGGCAAAGCTTTTGTAGGGTAATTTTTCCAATATATACTGATTTTTTTTAACCTGTAGCACTTTGTATGATATTTATTATTTCCTATGTTTATGATTTATTTAATAATTAGATGGTGAGCAAATTGAGGTGAGTGATAATTTTTATGCTTTTACTTTGCACAGTTATATGAATTTTGCCTTGCAAAAAGAATGGTAATATATAATTGTACAACTAGCAATTCATTTTATGATTAACATTTTATATCCAGGGATCTCTTAAAGGCCCAGGAATTTAAGTCAGTATTAATACATTCAATAAATTCTATCAGTGATGAGAATATGACTAGCTGTCATATTTAACTATGCATCAAGAATGAAAACTGACTAATATAAACTAAAATAAGTTCTCCATTGAGAATCAATTTAATTTAATTCAGAGAAATGAGAGTTTTTTTTCCCCATTACAAAATAACATCAGTACTTTTTTTCAATCATTTCTCTTTTTTTCATATTTTTGTTCCTTAAATTATTGTTCAGATCATTTTACTTCGAATGTGTGTTTGTGGGAAGAGAGAGAGATTATCATTCCAATTAGGTAAAATCCTCATGAAATTATATGTTCTAGTGGATAAGTTGACAAATTAACATTCACAACAATTTTATTTTAAAAAATCCTGACCTCAGTAAAATGGGCATGTTTATAATTTGTGAACATATGTTAAGTAAATATTTAGTGAAGCCACAGAAACCTCACTTGACTTGACTTTTGCCTCATTTTACATTGTTTTATATATATATATATATATTTTTTTTTTTTTTTTTCTCCATCTAGATTAACATTCACTGAGATAAATCTTGTATTTCTTATAGATCAACAGACAACCTTTACCCCATGGGCTATGAAGTTCTATAATAAGATACTTGAATATTGTCCCTTTAGTCTGCATCCCTGCCTGCCTTTGCCAGAACCTGTTCACACTAATATTTTGGACTATGCTCCACTACCCAACTGACTCCAAAAATAACATGTTGCTGTGCATAAGGTGCAAGGCTTTGCTGTTTCTAAGAGGCTTGCATTTCCATGGAAACCAGACAGGCAGAAAAGAAAGGATAAGTGCATGAAATCACTCCGTCCTTAGGAACAAAGCTGAATGCAGACCAACTGCCTCCTCTGAATTCAGCCTGTGAAAACCAGGAACAACGTTGACCTTGCATTCTGAAGAAAAACATGCTCGCTGCTGGCTTCAGTCCACGAGAAACACATCTTTTCATTACACTGGGTGCATTGTAACGGATAGAAAGGCAGGATCTGAAATCTAAGAGACTAGAATATATATGTTTGAGAAGTTTTAGGTTTACTAAACAATCAAGCAGAATATAGAGTCCCAGATACCCCACCTCAACGGTTTTCCTTATTATTAACACTGCATTTGTGTGATACCTTTGTTACAATTGGTGAAAAGATATTATTATAATTTACTATTAACTATACTCCCTAGTTTACATGAGAGTTCACTGTTTGTGTTGTACAGAGCTACATTTTATATAGTGCCCTAGTGTTAACTACATTCACATGTTGTGCTGCCACCACCACCACCACCACTATTCTTTACCAAACTTTTACATAACCTCAGAGAAAAACTCTGGACCAATTAAGTATTAACTCCTCATTCCCTGCTTTCACCCTAGACCCTGGTAACATGTATTCTAGTTTCTGACTCTATGAATGTTCTTATTCTAATTATTTCATAGCATAGAGATCATGCTGTATTTGTCCTTTTGTGCCTTGTTTGTTTCACTCAATATGATGCCTTCAAGGTTCATCCATGTTGTCACAAGTATCAGAAATTCACTCCTTTTTACAGCCAAATAATATTCCATTATACATGTATACCATAATTTATCAATTTATCTATTGATGGACACTTGAGTTGCTCCCATCTTTTGGCAATTGTGAATAATGTCACTATGAATACAGATGTAAAAATATCTGTGAAGTCCCTTCTTTTAATTATTTTGGGGGTATACCTAGAATTGAGGTTACCAGTCCTATGGTAATGCTCTACTTAACTTTCTGAGGATTTGCCAAACTGTATTCCATGGTTCCTACATCATTAGACATTACTACAAACAATGAACAAGTTTCTCTCCAGCACTTTTTTATTTGCCTTTTTTTTTTTGTAGTAGTAGTAGTAGTAGCTATTATAATGGGTGTGAAATAGTACCCATTGTGGTTTTGATTTGCATTTTACTAATGGTTAATGATGTTGAGCATCTTTCCATGTGCCATTTGTATAATTTCTTTGGAGCAATGTCTATTCCAGTCTTTTGCCCATTTTTAAATTAGGTTGTTTGACTTTTTGTTGTTGAGTTGTACATTTTTTAATATATTTTGGATACTAAACTTTTATTAGATATGTCATTTTCAAATATTTTCTCCCATTCTATAGGTTGATTTTACTTTCACGATGAAGTCTTTCCATGCACAAAAGTTTTAAATTTTAACAAAGTCCCTTTTTTCTATTTTTTTCTTCTCTTACTTATGATTTTCGTGTAAAGTCTAAGAAGCCATTCCTTAACACACGGTCCTGAAGATGCTTCCCTATGTTTTCATCTAGGATTTTTATAATTTTGTTTCTTATATTTAGGTCACTGACCAATTTTGAGTTAATTTTGTATATGATTTGAGGTAGGGATGCACCTACGTTCTTTTTTTTCCTCATTCTTTTGTGTATGGATATCCAGTTTTCCCAGCATCATTTGTTGAAAAGACTATTCTTTCTCCATTGAGTGGACTTGGAACTCTTGTCAAAAATCAGTTGGTCATAGATGTGAGGGTTGATTTATCAACTGTCAATTCCATTGATCTATATGTCTGTCTTTGTTTCAGTTCCATGCTGTTTTGATTACTGTAGCTTTTTAATAAATTTTAAAATTGGGAAGTTTGAGTCCTTCAACTTCATATTTTTTCAAGATGGTTTGGCTACTCAGGTCTCTTTCCTTTCTGTATAAATTTATTGATTAGGCTTTCCATTTCTACAAAGAAATCTGCTGAAATTTTATTGGGATTGCATTGAATCTGCAAATTGCTTTGGATAGAACTGACATCTTAATAATATTACTCTTTTAATTCATAAACATGGACTGTCCTTCTCTTTATTTAGGTCATCTTTGATTTCTTTTAGGAATGTTTTGTAGTTTCCTGTGAATAAGTTCTTTACATACTGGATAAGTTTATTCCTAGGTATTTTATTCTTTTTATTACTCTTGTAAATGGAATTTTTTACTTGATTTCCTCTTGGGATTATTCACTACCAGTAAACAGGAACACTACTGATTTTTGTATGATGATCTTGTACCCTGTCACTTTGCTGAGTTTGTTTATTAGCTCTACTAGCTTTTTTGTGGATTTTTCAGGACTTCTTCACTATAAGATCATGCTATCTGCAAAGAAGGAAAGTTTTACTTCTTCCTTTCTGATTTGGATGCCTTCTATTTCTTTTTCTTGCCTAATTGCTCTGACTAGAATTTCCCATACAATGTTGAATAACAGTGTTGATAGCAGGCCTTCCAGTCTTGTTCCTGATCTTAGAGGGTGAGCTTTCTGTCTTTCACCATTAAGTATGATGTTAGTGGTAATTTTTCATATATGTCATTTATCATGTTGAGGAAATTTCCTTGGATTTCTAGTTTTCTAAGTGTTTTTTTTTAATTAAAAAGGGATGCTGGATTTTTTCAATTGCCTACTCTACATCAATTGAGATGATCATAAAGTTTTTAATTTTCCTTTGACTATTATAGCAACACTTAATTTTCTTATGTTGAATCACCTTTGCATAAACGGCATAAATCCCAGTTGAACTTTAAATACGACTTTTTATTCAGTTTGCTAGAATTCTGTTGAGGGTATTTGCATCTATATTCATAATGGATATTGTTTTGGTAATTTTCATTTAATGTGACATCTTTGTCTGGCTTTATATTAGGGTGATGTTGGCCTCATAAATGTGTTCGTAAGTAATTCCTCCTCTTAAACTTTTTGGGGTGAGTTTGAGCAGGATTGGTGTTATTCTTGGAATATCTGGTAAAATTCACCAGTGAAACTGTCTGGTCCTGGGCTTTTCTTTGGAGGTTTTTGATGAATGATTCAATCTCTTGATTGTTATGTGTCTGTTGAGATCTTCCTTTTCTTTTTAGTCAGTGTAGGTAGTTTATGCATTTCTAGGAATTTGTCTATTTCATCTAGGTTTTCCAATTTGTTGGCATACAGTTGTTCATAGTATTCTCTTAAAATCTGTTTTATTTCTGTGGAGTTGGTAGTAATACATTTTCCTTTATTTCTGTATATTTGTATTCTCTCTCTCTTTCTCTTTTTCTTTTGTCAATCTAGCTAAAAGTTTGTCAATTTTATAGATATTTTCAAAGAATTGACCTTTGGTTTTGTTAATCCCTTCTCTTCTTTAATTCTCTATTTCATTTATCTTTGCTCTAATATTTGTTATTTCTTTCTTTCTGCTCACTTTGGGTGTAGTTTTCTCTTCTATTTTAGATCTGCCATTTGTGAGGTTAAGTTTCTGATTTGAGATCTTTCTTCTTTTTTAATGTACACATTTAGTGTTATAAATTTCCTTCTCAGCACTATCTTTGCTGCATCCCCTATGTTTTGGTTTTTATTTTATCACTTGCCCAAGATATTTCTTAATTTCCCTTGTGATTTCCCTTGTATTCTTCAGGAAGGAACCCCTTTGTTGTCCAAATCAGGGTCTTTGAGACCCCAGGAGTGAAAGGGAGTCTTTGAAAATCTTTTCAGAAGGCTCCTAAGACAATGGAATTCCAGTGGTGGACAGCTATTGATCAGGAGACACCCCTGGCAAAGGCTTCCTTGATAGGCACCAGCAGGTCTCAGTTACATGATGGGACTTTGACAATTTTTCAGAGGGTGAGGTGGTCTGGGACCTTCTGGGCTTCTTCAGTTAGCTGGGTCTGGTCTGGGATGCTGGAGCGGAACTTAAACTTTTTTCTGAAGGCTCATTTCCCTAGTAGTCCCTGGGAATGCCCTTAAACAATACTAGATGTCATCTCCTGGCCTCCCAACTGTAATGGCATGTGAGATACCGTGAGGGGACTTGGAAAGTTTTTCAGGATGCTCACACAACTGAAAGGCAACAACCAGTATCCAGAACAGTAGTTCCTATCAGCAGTTGTGAAAACTAGAAAAATTTGTGACATCATATGCCTCAGAGTATAAAATGCTGCTGCTGAAGGACCTGGGAAAACTTGTCTGAGAAAACTCTGTTGGCATGTCAGGTAATGGCAGAAGGATGACTATAAAACTTTCTGGAGGCTCATTTATTGATAGAATAGAGAGGTGATCTATATCATGTAGGGGATTCCCTTCTTCAAGACCCACAGACCAGGTTCCTTGATATAGAAGAAATCATCCTGGAAATATCCTTGGATTTGTATCTTGTCTAAAATAGTGAATCTCCCTGACATACATGGAAGACCACTAGGTTCTTCAGAATGTGTTGTATAATAAATTATATGAGCTTAGCCTTAGAATAGATAAAATATTCTGGAAATATCCCTGAATCTTCTGCCTTATATACAATGAGTCCCCTTGACAAGGTAGGTTATCCTACTTGATGTGGTAGGTCATATTGCTAGGTTCATGAGGCTGTATCATAGCAGCTTGGCCTTATCTGTGATTCCATGAACACAGTAAATATTCTAAGTGAAGAGATGGCCCCGGGGTCTCTCCTTCATACTTAGTACATCCAGAAGCCAGGGCAGAAGAGCAGCATAGCAGCTAGTTTCCCTCTATTCATTATTGAAAGTGGTATACTGAAGTCTCCTACTATTAATGCAGGATTGTCTATTTATTCCTTCAAATCTGTCAATATTTCCTTCATATATTTTGGGGCTCTGCAGTTAGGTTCATGTATATTTATAATTGTGATGACTTCTTGTTGAATTGACTCCTTTATCAGTATAAAGTGACCTTCTCTATCCCTTGTAAGTGTTTTTGACTTAAAGTCTATTTGATCAGATATTAGTATAGGTACTCCAGCTCTCTTTTGGTAACTATGTGCGTGGTATATATTTTTTCTATCTTTTCACTTTCAATGAAATTTGATGTCTCTTTAAGTTTAAGGTAAATGTCTTGTAAACAACATACAGTGGTATTTTTATCCATTCTGACATTCTCTTCCTTTTGAATGGAGAGTTTACCATTTAGATTTAAAGTATATTACTTCTGATAATGCACAACTTTCTTCTGCCATTTTGCTATTTTGTCTTTTTAAATCTTATACTTTTCCCTCCTCAGTTCTCTCCTTAATGCCTACTTTCATATTTATTTTTTTGTACTGTACCATTTTGAGTCCCTTCTCATTTGTTTCTGTATATGTGTTTCATATTTTCTTTGTGATTATCATGGTGTTTGTATTTAACATACTAAATCTATAACAATCACATTTGATTTGATACCAACATAACTTCAGTAGCACATGCATATACTATCCCTCTATCCCTTTGTCTTTCTACCCTTTTTTGTACTTATTACAAATTGTTTCTTTATACATTATATGTACAAACCATAGATTTATCATACTTCTTATACATCTGCATTTTAGAACCTATTAGAAGTAAAATAACAAAAACTACAACACAATAGTAGTAGCATTTACAATTACACATATAGTTACTTTTATTGGAGGTGTGGATTTCTTTTATGCCACTATGATCCACTTTTTAGTGTCCTTTAATTCCCATATGAAGATCTCCCTATAACGTTGCTTATGGGGCAAGTGTAGTGGGGACAAACTCCCTTAGTTTTTGTTTATCTGGGGATAACTTAATCTCTCCATTGTTTTTTATTTTGTTTTGTTTTGTTTTTCTTTTTTTAAAAACTTTTTAAAAAGATACTTTAGATTACATAAATGTTACATAAAAAATATAAGGGATTCCCATGTGCCCCACTCTCTACCCCTCCCACACTTTCTCCATTGTTTTTTTTTTTTTTTAAAG